>CAJVPV010002590.1:0-12774 GCA_910591835.1 Acaulospora morrowiae
CCAGTGCAGGCAAGTTCAATAGACTCCTGCATAGCTTGTAGTTGTTCTTTAGTTGCTTTGTCAAATTGATAGGTTTTGGTAGTAAAAGAGATACAATCAGGTCTATATTCAAACCAGTCAAGTACAGTAGTAATCATTTTGTGGTCTATAGGGACGAATAATTGATCAGACACTTTGTAACTCAGCATTTTGCTTGCTAAGTTTACAAAGATCCAGATTTGGTCCAGCCTTAAGGCGCTAGAGTTTGTGATATGTGTGTATTGGTGCTTCTTGTTGGTGACTTTGGTGATATCAATTAAATTTCCCATAAGCTTGTAGACCTGTTGCTTATGGAGCATGGTCAGAGCATTAATGGATGAGGTACCTTTTGGATAAGAATTAAAGTCTCCAGTAACAATAAGATGTTTGTTTTTGTTATTGGTGAGAAAGTTTTTGAGAGACATTACTGCTGTACAGTGGTCTGCTCTGTCATGTGGAAGGTATATTGCAATTATAATGACATCAACCTTAGGCTTGAATTTTAAGTAGGTTGCACACCAGTATTCATTTTTAGTATACGTTTAGAAGATGTGACATGCTATATTTGAAGAGAATATAAGGCATATACCGTTGCTAGCAGAGGAACTGGGTTTGCTTGCTATTATGACTTTGTCTCCTATTCTATTTGGCAACTGGTGATTTGATAATATTTTTGTTTCAGTACAGCAAAAGATTGCTCTTTTATTTTTAATAGCGTAGATGATTTTATTTAGCTTGCCTTTTTGATTGAGATCTTTAATATTGAGTGTTGTGATTGTAAGAAGGTTTTTTATAGTTGGTGAAGAATTAGAGTGTAGAGATGTTGTTAAAAGGAAGGGTATTAAGTTGATTGTGAAAGTTATTATAATTAAAAGAGGCAGGGGAGAAGAGTCAAGTCTGAGTCAGGTAACTCTTTTTCAATAATAAAGGTGGCAGGGAGGCTGTTGAAGTGAAAGTAGTTTTTAAATAGTTTTATGGCACCAGCTAGGTATTGGTCTTCAATTAATGGCAATGTAATACTGATGTTGTTTTGTTTCAAATGGTTGTTAGTTTCCTCTATGGAGGGCAGCAGTGGGCGAACTGGCAAGATCCATTCTTTGGAAATTTGTCCTTGATAGGTTTCTTTGATTTTTTTTAAGATTTGTAGATGTGTTGGCGAGTCTCTGCAGAGTTCCTCATCTGTAATGTTTAGTTGCTCTTTAAGTGTTTCGACTTTTTCAGGGATATAAGGTCTTTCATTCTGAATTAGGTTTTTGCTGATCTACTCAGGACCCAGGGGCAGCTTGATGAAAAATTTTTGTTTGAGTGTAGCGATAAGATCCTTGACTTTCTCTTGTGATTGAATTGGTAAAGAGATGGAGTTGTTTTCACTGAACCATAATGCCGGTGGAAATGGGTGCTTGACTTGAATGTAATCCAAAGGAAGACAACGAACTGCAAAGTTGTTGTCTCTAAGAAGTTGTGTGGCAGAGCAAATTTTTTCGGAGTTGCTTTCTACTGGAAAATGGCAGACGAGATTAGATGGCAGTTTTATATATAATACTGGCAGAAGTATTTTTGGTGAGGGAAGCTTGAAGTATAATTCAGGTAGCTTGGAGAAGACATAATAGTGGTCCCTTAGTTTATCAGTAAGATCTCTTAAGTTTCTGAGGTCACTTTGCTTGGTCAGGGGGAAAATACTTCTAAGTTCAAATTTAAGGTCTGATGGATTCTCAGGTAGAGGTGGTCTTTGCACAAAGTATGATTCAAGAAGTCGATCAAAGTTGTAAAAGGCCCTGAGGCTATCGACTACTTTGGTTGTATATCGGGGAGAGGTAATTGAAATGGCTTTATAAAGTTTGATTTTGATTGAGGATAGAACAAGTTCAGGAAGAGTAAGAAGAGTGGAGAGTTTATTTTTAATTGCTTCTTTACATTTTTGAATTATAGCTTGATAGTCGATTTTTTCCACAGTGGGGTCAATGAAAAAGTTGAAGCCGAAGTCAAGAATTTGAGCTATTTGCCAGTGTTTTAAGATTGTAAGGTCAGTGAATTTGAAGTATGTAATGAAAAGGGCTTTGTTGATTATTGCCCTAATTTTTTTCTTTATTGATCTATTGATATAACCAATGTTATTTGCTTTGAGATAGTTATTGTGAAATCCTTTTTCCAAGTTTTCGTATTCGATTTGGTATTTGCCTTTGAGGAGATTGTCCCTTACTAATGTTCTGAAAAAGGTGCGATCTCTGTAGGCAAGTTTGATCATAATGGCAGTGATTGTGGGTTTTACTTCAGAAGGGCTATTCTTTCTTATATAAGGAACTATTGGATGATTGCGTCAGTGTTTCTGTCGCATTTGTCAACTTCTCTACATAACTCAAGGATCTTTGAGTATTTGTTCAGAGGGCTCACTCTCCTGATGTCAGCTTCAATAGTAAAGGGGGTGTTGATCTATCTGTTGTTTCTTCGTCAACTTCATCTGCCCATGAGGTTGGATTTGTGGAAAGGGTGGAGTTAGTTAGTTCATATTGGCTTGGATTCATGCTTTGCTTATTGATTTTCATATCTGTTTGATGCACTGCTGTGCTGGTGTTAGTGTTGGGCATGCTGTCATGTTCATGATGTGCACTGGGAGAACAATTGTCTTGCATATCATTGTCATTGCTCATTGCTTTATTGGGTGCAGATGAATTTGGGGGGTTTGGAGGTTTCGGTTTTTTAGATTAGAGAGAAAAAATTCTCACTATTGTCAAATTGAATGTCAATTTTGTTCCAAGGTATATGAAGCTTTTAGTTGAGATTTAGTCTGTTCATTTTTTTCATAACTTCTAGTCTGTCAATGTCAGTAATGTCAAAGATATTTTGGAAGCCAAGAAATAAGTTCAGAGCGTCTACTGTCATGGGATCCAAGAGAAATATGTTAACTGTGGTTGTCTGTATATGGGCTTGATATTAAAAATGTGTAGACTGTAGAACTATAATTGTGGAAGTGTCTTTTTGATATTGAATTTGTGTTTAATTATTGAGTTGATTTTCCTTTGTGTTTTATTTAACATGTTTGATGTAAAAAAGGTTGTTTGTAATTTGTATTCTATTTATGGAATAAGTACTTTGTTGTAAATTTTAAGTTAAAGGATTAGCAATTGATTCAGTATCTTTAAGAATTTTGTCACAACTGGATATAAGAATGCTGTGTTCGAAAAGCCAAATATCTAGAATTCTAATTGATTCTTTTTTGAAAGCTGGAGAGATGAAGATTGTTTTTTGAAAAAATTTTTTATTTGATATTTTGCTATTTAATGTAATTAGTTTTGTTTTGGTAGGGTTGGCTTTGATATCATTAAGTTTGAAAAATTCTGTTGCTATGTTTACGTTGTTTTTAATTTCAGTTTTTGAGTTTGCAAGCAGGTTGAGATCATTTATATATGTAATAGTATTATGTTTAAGTTGTGATAATTGTTGGATTAGAGCAATAATTGGGAAGTCATAAAAAATCATCCACCAGAAAAGTGAAAGTGGTTTTTCTTGATCAATTCTATCAGGAATGATTATTTGTTATGTAAGGCTGAGTCTATAATTATTTGACATATGCAGTTTGTGAAGATGTTACTGGTTAGGGAAATAAAGGAGTTTGGTATTTGAAGATATTGCATTGATTATTTGAGCATATTCAAGTTTACTGAGTCAAAGGCTGTGATGATGTTAAGAGAAAGAATTCATAATTTATTTTGTATGAGTTTGTGAAGATTATAGATTGAATTGAGAATTTGAATTGGTTTGAAGGTGCTTTGATTGGGAAGACCTATAAAGTTTGCTTTTTGGAGAATGTTATAAGTCATTAGAATATGGCTAAGTCTTTTTTTTAGAATTTTGATAAGTATTTTCCTGAAGGAGTCAACTAGGGCTATGGGTCTTGTTTTCTGGATATTGTATTTCCATTATAATTTTTTATTGATTGGAAAGATATGGTAATTTTTCCAGTCTGTTGGGATTTCCTGCATGGATAATATTTGGTTAAAAATTATATGAAGATAAGAAATAAGTGTTTTTTGAGTTTGTTTGATGAAAAAATATATGACTTTGTAGAGTCCAGATGCTTTGTTGTTTGGCAGTAAGTTGATGATTTCAGTAATTTTATATTTAATGATTGGGCTCATAAGTATATTATATTGTTAGCGTGAAAAAAAATAGTAAAGAAAATATAGAGAAAATATATAGAAAGTATAATTTGTATATAAGATATAAAGTGTATATCAGGTATAAAATGTAAAGTATATATTGCAAATAAGTATATAAGTAACAAGGGTATAGGCAAAAAGGAAGAGCAATCAATATAGGTACTGCGCAACTTTTTCCTTATCCATTCTATTCTGTTGTTGAACATTTGCCCCATTACACAACCCCAACACACTATATTCGTGGGATTGCTATACCTGTTACAACCCCCTTGTGACACTGGATCTATTGGTAGATTTGTGTCATTATCTGACAGCTCAGACCAAATTTACACGCCTCTTTTGAGAAAAAAATTCATCCTATTGTTACATAGTGTGAGGCAAGCTTGAGCAACCGACTCGCTGGATTTTCATGCCAACAATATATTTAAAGTTTGATATTGTTAAGTGAAGAATAATATTTTTTCCATTTGTGAAAGAGTTCGTTGTTGATATTTCATTTGCAGAATATATTTTTGTAGTGGTTTGTGATTATTTGATAAATTTGAGATATATTAGTAATTACTTTATCATTAGTGGAGTCAATAATTTTTGTGAAAGAGGCATGTTGATTTTTGTGATTAAGTGTTGTTTTATCATTATTTTTGGTTTGTCTTAAAGGTTCATTATTAGTTGGTTTATAATTTTGTCGATTGTCTCTTTTCTTTGTAGGTTATTTTTGATTTTGAGGAATTTATGAATAATTTTGAATAGTTTTTTTAGAAAGTTGATTTGGTCATGTTTGTTGGTATAGTGGAGATTGAGTTCTTTAAGTCTTTTAGAATAGATTGATCAAGTAGTTTAGCAAATTGTAATATAAGATTATATATATGAAATTTGATAATTTGTAGTTTTTTATGAAGAATAGTGTCTTTTTTGCTAAAAATTTGTGGTGTATTTTTGCAAGTTTTTGTTTTTGAAACTAGTTTATTTAGAGTTTTAGTTATGGTAGAATTGAAGGGTTTTCAGGTTTTTTGGATGTTTAGTTCTTCAGAAAGTAGCTTTAAATTATTGTCAATGATTGATTTATTTTTTTTCATTTTTCTATTGTAACTTTGTTAAAATTGAAATAAATAGTGGATGTTTTTTTGATAGTTTTTGTTATTAAAAAGTTGAATAATATGAGTGTAATAATTTTGTAGTTACTATGGAATTCTGGTTTGGTGTTAATTATTTGTGTTCTAATAAATTGTGAGTTGATATCATTTGATATCCAGATTTGATCAATATGACTTTGGCCTATAGGTTCTGAAAAAATATATTTGGTTTTGTAAGAAAAGTATAGTTCCAAAAATTGGAATCGAATAGAATCGAACAGAATCGCATGAGGTTCAGAACACTATTAAAAATGATAGTGGGGTATACCTCACCTATTAAATTTAATATAAACTTAAGAATTGAATACAGAATATAAAAGAATCGTTAGGATCCTTAAAGAAAAGAAAAGACATAGTATATCGATATAGTTTCTTTTTAGTTTTTTGTAGATAGTTGCTTTGTGTTTTGGTTTAGATTTTTATATTCTGTCAATTGAATTGAATGCTGAGTTGAAGTCATCTATAATAATATATAAAATATTTTTTAAAAGATTATTATTAATGAGTGTTTGTAGATATGAAGTGGTTTTTTTCCTTATGTTTGCGTCATATAGGAGATAAACTTGTATAATATATATTTTTATTTTGGTTTGAATTGTAGATATATTGAAATAATGTAATCTTGGAATTCAGAAGTTTTATAAAAATGGTTTGAATGATTTTTGTTTATGATTATAGAGACTTCTGCTTAGCTTTGATTAAGATTGCTTAAGTGTATAATGAAATTGTCAATTATGTAAGAGATTTTTTATTAAATTGAAGTTTTGTTTTAGAAAGATGGAAAATATTGTAGTTGTTGTTTTTGATATATAGTAAGAGGCAGTTGAATTTTGTATAGTCATTAAGACCTCTTATGTTAAGAGAAGATTTTAGTTGTTCATCTGACATATTGCTTTAATGAGAAATGTTTTTTTCTCTCCTGAGGTTAATCTTATTATGTTAGTCATATTCCAAGGAACATGCTTGAAATAGCTCTAACCTTTTTCTAGAACCAGTTGTAAAATGAAATTTTTGAAAGAACCATTATTTATAAAAATACTTTGGAAGGAGTTTTGAAAGTTATGAAATTCATCTAGATGTTTGGTTAATTTCTCTTTAAGAATTAATACTTGAATAATAAAGTACTTTTTGTTTTGACTGGGATGAAATTTGATTTAAAAAGTGAAAGATTTTCAGAGTTGGATCTTATTACATTGATAGTGGATATACTGTAAGTTATCTTGTAAAATAGTTTGGTAGGTAAGATATGATAGAGAAGCTTGATGGACTAGTTACTGCAATTTGGCCTTTGAAATTCAAATAAATAATAGATACTTGTTGTTTGCTGTTTTCAATTAGTATAATATCAAAAGGT
This sequence comes from Acaulospora morrowiae, assembly GCA_910591835.1. NCBI lineage: Eukaryota > Fungi > Glomeromycota > Glomeromycetes > Diversisporales > Acaulosporaceae > Acaulospora > Acaulospora morrowiae. The sequence continues at coordinate 6,663 of CAJVPV010002590.1, forward strand.
GTTGATATTGAATTAGTTAGAAATTGGTTTGAAGATGTGATTGTTGTTAAGGCTGGTATTGTAATAAGAATTGCTACTATTGGTACTTTTTTGTTTATGTATTGAGATATTTTTATTGGATTGTTATAAAATTTGAATATATTTTAGTAAACAAAGATGTGCTAATGTGTTTTGATATATGTTTTGCTAGTATAGAAAGATATATTGATATTTTGTTGCTCAATCTGTTGTTGTAGTACTCGATTTGATGCTTTGCTTATGTGATCTATTGCAGTTGACATGTAAATAGATAGTTTGACATGTGGTTGACATGTAATTTGGTAGTTGACACATAGTTTGATGATTTATGTATGTGTTTGTTGTTGACTCCATGTGTTGTTAATTTTGGTTGTATAGATTAGCTTTTGTTGTTGTAAGTTTGATACATGTTCATGTAACTAAGAATTTGTAGAGGGCAAATTGATTTTGGTTTTTTAGACTGATTGTATGTACAGTAAGAAATTTTAACTTTGTTTAGTTAATAGAGAGCTTTGAGAATCTTCTAACATTTAGGATGGTGACAAGATTGTTTAATTTATTGGATATAATCTGGCCTCCTAAGAGTTCCTGTAGTATCAAGAAAAATATTTAATCTGATACTGGCTTGGCTATAGGGATGGAAGTAGTATTAGTTTCCTGAGACCTAACTGTGAATCAGTTGATTTGCTTTGTATTCTCCCTGGAAGCAAGGGACCTTTTGTTTTGCTTTTTATTTGTTGTTCTATAAAATAAAGTGAAGTATTAGGTTGTAATGTTGTAAAGATATATACCTTCGATTTTGGATATCTTTTGAATGATGGATCTTTAGTTATAGATGTTTGAAAAAGATAAAAGGTTTTTGTTTTTGTTACTTCTTAATTAGGAAATTTGAGAAAGACAGGAAAGAGTTTTTTTAAGTTTTTAATAGGAAAGAGTTTTTTTTAAAAAAATTAATAAATATGCTATATATTTATAAATATTTATTATTAGATTTTAATAATTTTGAAAATAGATGAAGTACTTTACAAAAATCTATTAAAATTAAAATTAATATAATGGTATAATTTTATATCTGTCCAATATGAAAAACCTAGTTAAAAACTTCTATAACAAATCCAAAACTATATCAAGAAGGCTTTGGAATCAATCAAACCAAAAATTGACCTCCATCAAATCTATAATGATAACAATCAAATTAAAAATAATCCAGAAACAATCCAAGAAATAATTAACAAATACTTCAAAAATATTCTAAAAGAAAGAAGCTTCGACCTGAACAAATTTCTAAACTGACATGATAAATACTTTATCAAACCAGTCAATCAATAATAAGGATTCTAACGATTCTCTTCGATTCTATATTCAATTTTCAAGTTTATATTAAATTTAATAGGTGGGTATACCCACTATCATTTTTAATAGTGTTCTGAACCTCATGTGATTTTGTTTGATTTTATTCAATTCCATTTTCAGAACTATAATTAAAAAATATATAGTGATCTAGCCCAACCCTTCAACTCCACAATTATCCATAAAGCAATATACAACCTTCTCAAAAACAAAGCTCCTGGAATGTCTGGAATTAGTTATTACATCATCAAACTCATGGGCAAAAGAATTATTTTTCACATCTTTACTATTTTCAATCACATACTAATATCTTCACACATTTCTGAATCATGGAAACAAACTATTATTACACTTATTCCCAAAAAATTCATATGGAGCTACAAACTCAATGACACTAGACCAATATCCCTGGTCGACTTAACCAGAAAAGTATTTACAGGAATCATCAACAAAAGACTTACCAATATCCTCAAAAGCAGTAATATTCTTTCTGAATTGAACTGTGCTGGGTTGTCTAATCAAAGTACCATGGAACCACTATCAATGGTAAACTCTGCCCTACAAGCCACTAATGCAAATTATAAGGAATTCTGGTTTGCATCTTTAGATATAGCAAAAGTCTTTGACTCAGCACCTATCCCTGCAATCAAAAAATCATTTGAAAGAATTAACTGCCCAAGTTCTACTATCAACCTGTTTATAAATCTGCTTAGCAAAAGAAAGGTGTCTATCAACACTCCTTCTGAAGCAACTAACCTCTTTACAGTTAACAACAGTGTCGAACAAGGTGAAACAATATCTCCTATACTATGTGTAATATTCTACGATCCTCTAATTATACAGTTATTCAAACAACAACCTATTCAAAACTATATCACATCCAATGTGCTAGCCTATATGGATAATCTTATGCTTATTGCAGATTTCAAATTAAAAATAGAAAATCTCCTAAACATTGCCAATCAATTCTTTTCAATTAATAACATTACCTGCAACAAAGACAAAACTCAAATTATAAGCAATGTCAAGACCAGACAGGAAATATTCAATACTATAAAATTTAGCAATTATCAAATACAAGTCTTAAAACTACACCAAAGTGTAAAATACCTAGAAATGCTTATTTCTTCTAGGAATTTTCTCAAAACCAATAGAAAAGCCTTCAATCAATCAATGAATACCATTCTATGAGAATTAAACAAACAAAATTGGAAAATTTAAATCAAACAGCAAATATATTAATGAGTAATTATAGAAAAATTTGAATACTTCTTCACAATAATCTTTCTTAACAAATCTATACTTAATCATCTACAAGCAAAAATCAATAAACTCATTAAATCAGTATACAAATAAACTTCAAATATTCAAATGCAATACTCATCAGCCATAGTAGCCTTAATATTGCACTTCTTGAAGAAAGACAAAGGTCTTCTCTAATAGGTAATCTAATAATCAAACTTTCCATTCCAAATACAAGAAAATATTGTTAGCGGGGAAAAATGTGTGGGTTGCTAGGATCGTTGTCAGTCATGTGATATGGCGCGATCCATCGAACCCTGCATCATAAAGCCTAAATAGTCTAATCGGGGGTTTGCAGGACACGACGGTATATCAGCATACGCGTCGCAGCGGGTATAAATAGGAAGGATTTAGCTAGTTAAAATAGAGAGTAACCATCGCTATTGTATAAACTTGTAATACTTGTAATTGCACAGCATAATTAATAAACTTGCCTTAATTGGTTGTTTGCCGCTTATAGAATCTTGAGGGACCACAATGGCTTGTGGTATAGGATTAGACCGGCAACTAGAAAGAAAGGAGTTTATCAACAAGTGCCTCTGGTTAGCAAGCGACACAAGCCCCTACATACTTACTGTTACGCGACTATCTGGTCCGGATAGCGACAGACTCGCCGTGTACCGATAACAGTACCTATCAGAAACAACAAAGTATGATGGACACAAGAATGAAATGGCAATACTCTAGACAATACTATAACGATCTCAATCAAAAACCTCATTAGAGCAAAACATATTCTCAATTGAAGAAGCTTGAATCGCAACCTCATAACAACCGACAACAACTCCACACTAAATAACATCGCATGAGAAGAGTCACTACTCAACAGAGAATCATCAAAACTCACAACAGGACCAACCTACCAAGAAGACCACACTAACAGATCCTTCAGAATCAGACTCTGGAATCTAGAACTACCCACCAAGGACAAACTATATAAAAGAGCAGCAAACACATACACAGACAACCAATGTCTTAACTGTCAACAAATAGAAACAAATACATATTGTATAATTTGCAAAGGCAATGGAACAGACATATATAAAAAGTTACAACAAATAATAAACAAAGAAGTCAGTAATAGAAACAAAAAATCCATAGAGCACAACTTAAACAGAAAACTCAACAAACAAGCAAAATACTGGACACAGGAAGTGAAAAACTATATAGCAAGAGGGGCCCTTACAGTGGATATGATCAAAACTATTAAAAAATATACATTAATAGAAAACCAAAAAAAAACCATAAAAAACATAATTGATAGATTTCTTAATACAATACAAGAAAAGTGGAAATACAAATGCAACAACTTTACATAATGGAAAAAGGAACACAACATCACCGCAAAAGACAAAAAACAATGGAAATTTATAAACACAAAAAAAAATCCACACAAATCTGTCATTCTAGGAATCAATAAAATCATGAAATACGCCAGCCATTACTGGATCAACTGGAACATAATTTACTCTTTCAAAACAAAATTTTTATGGGATAGGTAGAGCCTTGGCAAATTAGTTAAGTATATATCAGTACTTGGCAATAAGCCGCATGGTAGGAACATCCTTAGTGAGTTTAATTAGGTAGACAGAGTAATAAATTTGTATAAAATAAATTTGTACATACTTATCCTAAAATATCTAATAAACAAGGTATAAGCTACCTATTTTAAAAAAAAAATTTTTATCTACAAATAAAAAACTCTTCATACTAATTCTCTGACCAATACTTCAAAATGGCATTCAGACTAAAGCACATTTTTATTCTTAATAAAACCCATACACTCTTCTTAATACAACTTGACAAATCTTGGCAAGACACTCACATACCCTTTACTGTTTTATTTATCTTTTCAACAAAGTAAAAACAAAAAGACTTTTTAGTTTTTACTTATCCAAGCTTCGATGGCAAAAAAGAGTAAGTTCTCCAAGAAAAAAAAACAGTTTATTTGATTTTTCTTTTTCTTTTTTCTACCATGATATCAGTATCTCTATCAGAAAAGATGACCTAAAAGATTGTTGAATATCTTAGTCTCCAGAAACCTTCACAATATAAGTACAGCTATCTTTCTAGTGTATTTTTAAAATTCTTTAATTTTTCTGATGAATTTTGCCTATCTTAGTTTGATTCTGAATTTTTTATTACACCAGATCTTTTGGGTTTATATTGGCTGAAAATCTGGATTGGACAACAATAAACAAGTAATAGATAAATAAAAAAAGAACATATTTCTATCTATATTACATAAATTCGATGATGTCATTATTTTAGACAGGAAAAGCAAGGCAATAAGATGTCTATTTTGATATAGTTGGGTTTGGATATATATTCCTTTTACTTACTCTCCTTTCTTCTTTTTTCTTTATTCTCTATCATATATATAAATACAAACAAAGTGAACAGAATGTTTTTCCCTATAGGGTTTTTTGGTTCTTATTTATTATTTGTGAAAAACTACAAACTGTAAACTGCTTAATATGACTTTTAACATGACTTCTTCTGCTGAAAGAATTGCTAAGTTCATCAGTGATATTCATTATTCTTATCTCTAGTGAAGGTACTCAGTTAGTAATGTTTGCCAGAATAGAAGACTCCTTTCAAAACATAGTCTAACTTTGGAAGAGTTGTGTTTTTTTAAATAAGCAGCCTATGCTTGAAGTAAGATATTATTTAAAGAACTGAATCGTCAACTCCACTATAGGTTTTAAGGTATTAACTAAACCTAGGTTTCATTTGCTTTTCAAGTTGTAATTTTCAGGCAACTATCAAGATAAGGAAATATTTTAAAATGCTGACAAGAACAATAGTATTAGGTTTTTATCTATATATGAAAGGATTGTATTTAGACCACAATAGAACTCTATTTCCTTGGATATAAGAAATAAGTGAATGAAATTGTGCTATCTAGCTAATAAAATCACTTTAGAAAAATAGTAATAATTAAATCTGGGACCTTGGGCAATTGAAATAGGACCAATAAAGCTAGGCACTAAAACTATTCCCCTATATTGTAGTCTTAAAAGTTGATAAAGAAGAAGTCACCTACTCTTTCTTGAAAAGAATAAAGACTTAATACTTCAATGGGTAATTTGTTAAGTATTAAGAAGTCTTAATGAAAAAGTTTACAATTTTGAGATCGAAAGATATAGAAAAGTTGATTTACAAATAATTTTTTTTTTAGGAATCAGTGGTACTTGATAAGATCAATTAAGAAATACTATTGCTTTTGTTAGTGATAAGTCTCATAATAAAATATAATTCTTAGTGATATTCAAATTAAGCTATAAATTTAAGAAAATTAATATATATTTATTATAATTTGAATAAAGGTATAAACTATATATATGTTTATGAAAAATAATCGGAAACTCTTTCCGCTGATCCTTTTGCCAACCCAAAAAACAGACGTTCTCAAAAAACTTTTTGTTTTTATGATAATAAA
>CAJVPV010002591.1:0-12774 GCA_910591835.1 Acaulospora morrowiae
ATTATATATCTTCGAAGATTTTTAGAATAAAAAATTTTCGAAGTTTTTTTATTATTAAAATTTTTTATTTTAGAAATATTCAAGAATTTTTAAAGATTTTCGAAGTTTTCTCCGGAAATTTTCGAAAATTTTTTTATGGGTGGAGATCTCCAGAGATCTCCACCAAAAAATTTCCTGATGTATTAACTACAATATGGTACAAAAAATTATAAAAAATTATTTATATAATATAAATACATATAACTTTTTTAAAACAAAAGCAATTTATATGAATTTTAAATATACTGTATAAACAATATATTTTAAACAATATATATAGGTACTTAAAATTATTTTATTATTTTATTTTTGTTACAAACTTATCCTTACAATGTTATTTCTAAAAAAAATACTTAACAACAAATTATATTATATTTATAAAATATATTTCAAAACTAATATAAATATATCAATTATCTATTATAATCTCAAAAAATGAATTAAAAAGGCAATAATTTAAGAAATTTGATAGTGGTTGTCCTAAAAAGATTATAGTATATGAATCAAAAGCAATTGATTAATATTTATATTATAATTCAAGACTTTCTTAAGAACTTTACAATTAAATTATTAAATATTAATATCAAAGTATCATATTTAACAATTTTAAGATATTTAATCAATTTGAATTACAAAAATAATTTAACTTTAAAAATATTTATGCTTACTACTGCTTATAAAGAAGCTTATATTATTTGAACAAAAAAATATTTTGATAATAACTGGAAAAAATATTATTTTTTGATGAAACAGTATTTCAATCATATATATAATAATATTATTATAAAAAGAAATTTGATTGACAATATGATTTCAAATTAAATACGAATTCCAATTATTTACTATATGTTACTTAATAATTTTATCATAATATGATTGAAAAATGATTGAATTCAATTCTACCATGTATAATTTCAACTATTTAGAAATATAATTACTTAATAATATAAAGGTATAATACTAATTAGAAGAATACCTAAAGATTATATTAAAATCTTTATATAGAAAGAATTTTGTATAAAAGGAAAAACTTCTTTTTTTTTGTTTTAAAGAAATTATAAATAGAAAAGTTATATCATATTTTGTAAAATTATAAATAAGAAATTAATAGATTATTTGAAAACAATTGATACTTTTAATAAGATAATAATCCCAAGTATACAAGTAAAATTATTAAAGTATTTTTAAATAAAAATTTTTTTAAAATTATTGATTGGCTTTCTAACAGTTCAGATTTAAATTTTATTAAAAATCTTTGAACTATTATTAAAAGAAATATAAAAATAAGATTATCAAAAAAATTTTAAAATTAGAATAATTTATGATAGAAAAATAGAATAAAATTCCAAATAAGGTTTTAAATAATTTTATAGATTTAATAAAAGAGAAATATAAATTAATAATTGAAAATAATAATAAAAGAATTAATTATTAATTATATATTAATAAAATCTTTAGATTTTTAACTTTATTTTTGATATATTTTTTATTGATTTCTATATAAAAATTTTGAATAATAATAAATAAATAATTCTAAAATTTTTTATATTATATTATATCTTAGACTTTTCAAATCCTAATTCTCTAAATATAATTTTGGGAAATGATAAAATTGTTTCTTTTAAAGTTAAATATTAAAATCTTAATTTTGAGAGATAATAGTTAGTCTATATTTAAACTGTTATTTTAATACAATCTTGTAGTTCTAAGAGATAAAAAATTTTTATTTTTTAAGAATAATTGAAAAAATAAAGAGGAAGGAAAAGTTTGAACTGGTAAATTAAAACCTTTCCAAATTAATCACCAGTTTAATAAAAATCTTTTTTAATTTTGAAAAGAAAAGAAACCAGTATAAGAGAGAAGAGAAAAGACTTTAAACCATTTCTAATAAAGAATGTCTCAACACCTTGATCTTTCATTATATCTAGTTGCATTATTAATTTTAGTGTAATATAATATAAACATATAAAGAGTATATATTTTGTTTACATTTTTTTTATATATTAATTATTCAATCCAAAATTTTAGCCAATTATTAATTAGAATTTCCAATATAACAAAAATTCAAAATAAAACTAAAATAGGCAAAATTTTTTTCATATACTTAAAAATATTGCTATAAATATACTATACAATATAATTGAAACAAGAATTAACTTTGTTTTTTTTTTGATTATATTAGTAGAATTAAAGATTAATTTTATTAATATTTATTAAATTTAATTTAAAATTACTCTTTTCTAATCATATCTGTTTTATTAAAAAAATTTTTTTATAATAATTTTTGTCAAGAAAAATGTTTTACTTTCTTTATTACAAATGAGTTTCTGCTTAAGAACTTAAAAACTTTTAAAATAGTTAATACAATGGAATAAAATCTTTGATCAAAGTCTATTTAATTAGAAAGTTTTGTTTATTCTTTAATTGTATAAGGAAAGGCTTATAATTAAAAATCATAATGATTTTGTATTTGATACCATTCAATTCTAACTCTTATAGTAAATTTAATAGATGGATTATAACCCACTTATATTTTTATATGTATGCAAGTCCATGCAAATCTATATGATTTCAATTTTTGAAATCATATTTATAATAGTTTTCTTTTATTCTTTTGTTCTCTTTTATCCCTTCTTACTCTTATACTATAATATCATATAAATCATTTATATTATTACTATTATATTTGCTAAACTTATAAGTATTTTTCAAAAAATATATTTAAACAAAGTTATTAGATTTATTGTTTGTTTTAATACAATTTTTTCAAATAATCTTATTATGGTGATATTTATTATTACTTAAGAAATTTTATAATTTTTATTTGTTCAAAAAATCAAAATCAGTTTATTCACTTTAAATAATTATTGTTCTTCAATCATTTAATTAAATTTAGTCACTTTATCAAAACAAAATTTAAATCAGTTCAAATTAGTTTTTTAATATAATAATAATAGCCACTATTAAAATAATAAACAATATTATTTATATTCTACTATCAATATTAACAAAAATCATATTAACAAGTAGCAAGAAACTGGAAATATGGAACAATGAGCTAATATAATGATTCTTTTGAAGTTATAACTAAAGATGAGTCCCTAAATTAAAAGTAGGAATATAATTCAAATGTTTCTTACTATTAAAAAAGTTTTTTTTAAAATATAAGATTAAAAAAAACTACTTACAAAGATTTTTTGCAATTTAGGTCACTTGATCCAAATGTTTTTTAAATTATGTTCCTATTACTATAAAATAATAAATAAATAATTATGTCTTTTCAAAAGGAATATAATTAATCTATGAAATTTTATATGTTAAATAATTTAGGGACTCATCTTTAGTTATAACTTTTATTCTTATAGATTTTATAATTTATTTAACTTAGTTTTAGTTTTAATAGCCTTTATTTTCTTTTTTACTTTTTATTTTTCTTTTATATCTTCTCAAATAATTCTAAGTAAATAGATATAACTGTTATATTAATATTGTTTTAAAATTTATTTTTAATATTAGTTAGATATAAATTGTATAAACAAGCTAGTATTTAACTTACTATATACTTTTGCATCTAAGAAATGTTGTTTTTTTTATAATATTTACTATATTATATATACAAATCAAATAAAAAAATGATGTTTACTTATTGGAAAAAAATTTTTAATATAATTTAATTGAAATTATTATTAGAATAACAAATAATTTTATATGATTTTTTGATTTTATTAAAGATTATTATTTTAAAGTTTTTTCTTTTTTATAAATTTTTATAATATCATTTTTAATTATATATTTGCTAAGGAATATTAACTTTTGATTTGAGAAATCAAAAAAAATATCGTAAATCTGAATTTTCAACTTCTGTAATATATAGTTAAACTATTTTAATTATATTATTAATTAATATAAAATTATGAAACCAAATATAAAATTATATAATAAGCAATAAAAGAATATAAAATCCTTATTTTTTTATAATATAGTATTTTTAAATAATTATAGTAAATTAATTAATTCTTTTTTACACATCTGAGATACAGTAAATATTCAGATAAAGAAAAAAATATCAAGTAGTAACAGAGATCCAAAGGCCTCAACCAGCAATCCAAATTCTACTGAAAGACAGCTTAGACATAACAAGTGAATTAGAGAACCAATTATAGTCAGGATCCAATTATATATCAAGAAATCTATAGCACTTCCAATACAGATAACAACAAAAAACCCGATACAAAACATGTTGAACAGAACAAACCAAGACACTCCACCTAAAGAAACAACAAATCAAGCATGTAACAAGAACATTATAACACCAGTGATTTAAGAAAAAGAATACACTTTATGGAAAGAAGAAGTAGAAAAAAAAATAAACAAGCAAAAAGCAATCAAAACAACAAACATCACAGAATCATAAAAAGCAGAACTTGTGAACAAGAAATAACAACAAACAGTAGGATTACCTGGCTATATTAGAATAGATGATAGTGATGAGGAGATACTGTCTGAAGCAAAACTCAATCAAAAAAAAACCACAGAATAAGAATAGTTTACAATATACAAGAAAGGCAAAAACTAATTAAAGGAAAAACCATCAATCAGAAGATTGACCATATTATTCTTGCCCTGGACTCACTTAAAGAACTTCTTACAGTTTGCAGTAAATATGATTCTGAAAATTGGAATTGCATGAACTTGCATAGAATCGCATATATATAAAAAATATAAATAGGTTATAACTCACCTATTAAATTTACTATAAGAGCTAGAATCGAATGAAATTAAATACAAAATCATTAGGATTCTTAGCAGTAAGAAAAAAAATGAAGAAATAAAAATCATTGCTATCTTTGAAAAACAACAAGTAGCTAAACATGCAACTACAATCATATTTCCAGATATGAAAGATCATAAGTTAGCATACATAAAAACCAGATGCTAAGAAATTTACAAAGAAAACTTTATAGTCATGTGGGACATTCCTTTGAATACAAAATACATTAAAGTAAAACTAATGTTTTTCAAATATAGAGAAATCCAAGGAATTACTATGAGTATCCAAAATCTATGGTAATATGTTACAATAATCTTTATAGACAAATCAATCAAAGATAAACTAATTAATCAAAGAAGTGTCCTAATTAGAGGAGACTCAGTTAGAATTAATGATACAGAATAGTCACTAGATCAAATAAGGGCAAGATATAAGATTGCAGTCAAACTAATCATCTTACTTTCAAACATATTAGCATGAAATCTCAAAAACATTTTTATGCAATATAAAGGGCAAACATGTTATATTTCTAAAGCCACAACAATAGTATACAAACCTAGAAGATTTATAGTTATAAGCTTTGCAACCCAAGAAGATCTTTTGAAGCAGTATAAGACACATATATTCTTGAATAAACAGAACTTATTATCATACCAATTATAATCAAGCTCTGTACAATCTGTAACTCTGAAAACCATATTATCAAAGATTGTCCAATCAAGCTTTATTACCAACAATAACAGAAATATCAATAAGAACAAGCATTCAAATTTAAAATACTATATAACAAATTCAGATTCACTAAAACAGGCATAATTTGCAATATCAACAGATCAAGATCAAATGGACAAAGCAGAACAGGATTCTATATATCTGTAGTCAAAACCCAAAAACAAAAAAGAGAAAAAAATTCACAATCCTTAACAAAAATCACAAATCTTCTAAGACTAATCCAAAAAGACCTAAGATAGGTAAAGGAAAAAATCATAGAACTAGATAAATACATTACATATCTCGAGTTTTACAATGAAGAATATTATAAAACTATAAAAAGCAAACAGATCAATAAAGAAAAGAGTGAAACAACCAATCAATAGCAACCCTAAGAAACATAAGAAAACAATATAAATGATATTAGAAGCTACCAAATACAATTGTTTGCCTCTCTAGATGGAATGCAAAACAGTATAAATCAAATTATAGCAACAATGGATACCTTTGCTAAAAGCCCAATCCAATCATACAAATCAAATAAAAAATATAACCAGTGATATCTTTTCAATCCAAGAAAACAGTTTAAACAATGATACGAACATCACAATATTAAATTTAATTATACATAGATGAACAATTCAATAACACCTTTTCATAGTTAGACTTAGAAACATTACAAGAAGATAAAACAACAACACAGAAAGAAAATCAACTAAATATATATCAAACTATACAAAACATAAAAAACCAAACAATAGCACCAGTAATATTAGAGAATATTAGCAACAATATAACAGATTTGCTTGAACAACTATCAACTAGTATACAGCACAAATGGCACATAGTAACACACAATACAAGAGAATTTTACAACCTCCTCAAAAAAGCACTATGGCAAAAATACTGTATAGATAACAAGATGGCTATAGTCGTGATTACAAAAACACAAATTACAAATAACTTCAACAAGTATTGGAAGGTTTCAAATTCTCAAAACTTTGTATTAAAAAATAACAAAGGAGTAGGAATTATTATCATGTTCAAAACAGAAATTGTACAACACATAGATAATATAGACAAGTTCCTGGGAAGAGATATCTGTATAAATCTATACTATAAAAACAACAACAAAGTCAATATTATTGGAATATATGTTTCAGTATCTCTTAATAGCAACTACAAACAATTTTTAAGCTGGACAAATCAAAAAATCTGGGAAAAAAACAACAAAGACTTCTTTACTATTATACTGGGAGACTTTAATAGACTAGCAAACCCAAAACTTGATAAACTTCACCACTCAAAAACCAACTGCAAAACATGACCTATGAACTCAATCCTCCATACGCTCACATAACTAAACCATATAAACATATACAGATTTCATCACTTGTCTAAAAAAGAATACATATGACAAAATAATAATGGAGTTGCAATATGAATTAACTATATTTGGCTATCTCCAAATCCAAACTGGTTTATACTGGAGATATACATTATACTATCAGAGTTTATTTTCAATAGTAATTACAATATCACTATATATACAATATATATACTTATAGGAGATAATCAAACAATATTACATAACACATCTCTTAAAACAAATATATTCAATATTAAAGCAACAAAAGTAAATCAATAAAAGCTTTTTTAAGAGAATCTGGACAAGAAAATAGAACTGCAAGAAGGTTTATACAATATCACCCATATGTTAGTAGAAAGACTCTAGAATATTATTTGGAATAGTATTTGTATAATAGTGAAAAGACATATCAAGAAAGCCAATCCAAAAAAAACCCTATATACAAACAAACAAAAAACTATTCCCAACCACACAATCCCAACCAAAACATTGGCTTGATTTATTACCTTGAGAAACTTGTATACCTAGCCAACACATATATTAAAAAAAAAGAGAAAATCAAATACAATAGTTAAAAAAATCAACAAAATAACAAAGCTTTTACAAAAACAAATATATCTATAACAAACTTTCTTTTTCAAAAAAGTTTAACCAAAAAACAAGATGGCTGGAAAAAGTAAAAAACCTTTGGCAAGCAATATAGAAGATAACCAATCAAGAACTATAAAACAACATCAATACTCAAATCAAAGAAGCCATTCAAAAAAGAATGAATCAATACTTAAAATTCAAAAAGAAAATGATTAATAGTATACTATTGTGAGAATACAAAATAATTGAAATGAACACAATCATTATTAAAAATCCAGAAACAACTATAATTACAGAATCAAAAGAAATCAAAGAATTGACAAAAAAGTATTTTGGTTACCAATCAATATATCATAACATGTCACAAATCTCTATAGAATAGCAAAAAAAATACAAGCCAAGGAACAATATACAAGAAGATTGGTATACAACAGTATTACAAAAAATACAACCATCAGAGATCAGAAAAACTATTGTCAAAACTAACAAAAACTTGGCTTCTGATCCATTAGCAATAAACTATAACATACTTAAATATTTGAAAGACAAAACCATATAAAGAATAATATATGTCTTTAATAAAATTCTGGATATAACCTAAATTCCAACACAATAGCAATATAACCTAATATATCCAATCTTCAAGAAAACAAATTGACAATATAATCTCAATCACACCCATCCGATTATCCTAATGAAAACAATTAAAAAGATTTTTACAAAAATTATAAATAATAGGCTTGCAAAGGTCTTAACTCAATATCCAATTCTCTTACCTCTCAACTGGGCAGGTCTGCCAGGAGGCAATACAAATGAACCCATCTCAATAATAAATTATATTCTGAAAGATGTAAGACAAAACCAAAAAAAATGCTGTCTAATTAATTAAGACTATATATGTGGTGAAATTGAATTCAATCATTTTTCAAAAACTGTATTATAGTAGAATTACTAAGTAACATATAATAATTAATTGGAATTTGCATTTAATTCAGAATCGTATTGTTGATCAAATTTCCTTTTATAGTAATACGAACACATGTATGATCAAGACATTAGCAAAGTATATAATTCAATCAAACACAGCATCTTGAAAAAAGCATTGCAAAGAATTAAAACTCCAGAAAAAGTAATCAAGATTATATCAAATCTTAATACAGATCACAAAAACAGAATAATCACATGTCATGGGTTAACAAATAAATACTCACTAACCAATGATATAGACCAAGATAATACAATCTCTCCACTGCTTTGATATATATACTATGATCCCTTGATCACTAAAATAAGTGAACTCAAAATAGAATACAAGCTACACAATATAAGACACAATCAGTAGCTAGAAACAGTTAGAGATTCTCAAGTTCAAATACTTGTGGTAGCATATATGGATGATGCAATATAGATTATAATTAATAAGAACAATGGATAAAAAATACAAAACATTACAGATACATTTGCTCAGTTCACAAATCTGAAACTTAATCCTAATAAGTCAACACTATTAATAGTCAACAATACAAAAGAAATGATATTGGAGTCCAACAATCACAAGATCACCAAAATATAAAGAAATGAACCAATTCGAATTTTAGGAGTATACATTACATAATTAGAAAAAATGATTCACCAAAAGCAGATCATTTAAGACAAAATCAATTATATCACCAAAATACTTAAAAGAAAGTATATTATAAACAAACAATACAGATATATTCTTAATCAAGTTCTAAAATCTGTAATAGAATATCTATTCCAAAATATTATATTAAGTGAAACAGAATACCAACAAATAAATAGGAAATTATAGCAGTAATCAAAAACAAAATCAATATAATATATATAAGTATATATAAACAGTGGAATTTACCTTCATATAGGAAACAAAGTGCTTTATATTCATGATAGAATGCTTCAACTACACACATAAACTTGAATGAATCAAATCAATAGTAACAATATTATTGAACAAATAATAAAAGCAAGATTGCAAAGTCTGCAAGAACAAATATGAAGTATATAACCAGTTATAGTTAAGACAACAAATAATTTAAAAAATCTTAATAACAACTAAGGATTCTAATAATTCTGTATTTGATTCTATTCTATTCCAGCTCTTATAGTAAATTTAATAGATAGGTTATAATTCA
Source organism: Acaulospora morrowiae (assembly GCA_910591835.1). Taxonomy (NCBI): domain Eukaryota; kingdom Fungi; phylum Glomeromycota; class Glomeromycetes; order Diversisporales; family Acaulosporaceae; genus Acaulospora; species Acaulospora morrowiae. The sequence goes on from CAJVPV010002591.1 coordinate 9,635, forward strand.
CATATGTTTTTTATATGTATATGAGTCCATGTGAATCTATATGATTCCAATTTTCAGGATAATAACAATAACTTCATCAGTAAGTTACTACCTCTGCTATATTTCATCGAAGAATATATATCACAACAATGATACATTAAAAATAGAGGATTATTAAAAAAATACAAACTGATGTTTATTGAACAAGTAACAAATACAACACAAATATTATGATTACATGAATACAATTCAAAGCACAAGAAAAAGTCAAATATGTTAGCAGATATTCAAAATGGTTCAACCAATTGACAAACTTTTTTGTACAAGAAAATATAATCACAAATGATAGAAGAATTATTATCTCCAATCTGTCAACAAACCTGCTAACACAATACAAAATATCTATTAATACAACAATAAACAGAGAAGAATACCTAGCTACAAATATAGACAAATAGATATATATAGGTAAAAGAATAACAAAACATCGATCAAATAACAATTATATTACAGCAACACATTTTTTTCAAATAGTAGAAGACTTACCTATTAAAAAATATATAGGATACAACTTAAATATATGAGGTAGTAAAACAAGATATATCAGAAAACTAATAACAAATAAATATATTCCCCTTCTAATCAAAATTCATAGCCATATAACAAGTAAATTAATATGTATACAGCAATCTTTCAACTTAATATATAACAACTTCATATATATTAAAGAAATTAATAAACAACAAATAAATCCCTTACCAATAAATAATAATAGATGATAATATAAACAACAGCTTCATTACAACAAATTAAATAGGAAAAAAAAATTAAAAAAATAAAAAAGCTAATAAAACAATGGAAGGATATCAATGTCTATACAGATGGCTCTATGGATTCAACAGATGATAACAACATAAAAATGGATGGTATCATTATATAAACAGAAACACAAAACAAGAAATAATATTTAATGTCAGAACTAATAATAATTCTTATAGCAATCGAACCCATCCCAACAATAGTCAATATTAACATCTATATAAACAGTAGCAATGTTATACATATAATAAAAAATGGCAAAAATAAAACAATCCAAATAAAACAATCCAACCATCTCACAGCTATACAAATTTAATCACAAATCAATAAGAAAACAGACAATACAACTATTACCAAAGTCAAGATACACAACAATAATATTATGAATAATAAAGCAGATCAAGAAGCAAAAGAAGAAAAAAACAGCTAACACATTATACATCTCAAAGATTTTACAGTAATCAATATAATAATAATACAATAGAAAAAATTTATATTAGATATAGATATTTTCAGATTCATCAAGAACATAATCAATACAAAGTGAATAGTCAAATGATACATATAGAACAGACATATATAATGGCTGGACAAACAAGAAGAAGATCAAATATTATGACAAGAAATATGGGAAAATCAATATCTAATAAAGATTATCACAAATATCATATCATAAAAAGAATACAATATAAGAGTATTTAAATATAAGCTCCTCAACAATAAGTTATTAATCAAAAATAATTTATACAAATACAACTTATATATATACAAATAAAGATGGATCCCTAAATTATTTGTGAGGACATAATTCAAATGTCCCTTATTATTAAAAATTTTATTTCTATATTAAGAAATAAAAAAAAACCACCTATAAAGGTTCTTTATAGTTTTAAGCATCTATATAAATCATTTTTGGAATTATGTCCCTATTGAAATAAAGAGCTAGGAATTATGTCCTCTAGGGGACGTGGACGTAAAGAGATGTAAATTTTATATGCTAAATACTTTAGGAACCCATCTTTATATATAAGACAAATTATTGTTACAAATGTAATCAAATTGAAAACAACATTCATTACTTTATAAAACACAATAAAGAAAATATATTTAATGAATTTATATCAATAACAATATAAGAAATCAGCTCAAGATCACAAGAAAAACAATCAAAGCCATAATCAAAATACAACAATGAATTATAATAACGATATACAAAGCATGATAACAAAGATATATAGAAAATGCAAAATGGAAAAAACAAGAAGAAATTACACAAAGTAACAAATGAAATAGGAAAAAGAAAAACACAAGAATATATACAACAACCAATTAATCAAAAGACCAGACACAACTAACCAAACACATTTATAAATACTTGATTAGCAACAGAATACAAAATAACAAACAGGAACACAATACAAACTAATCATTTAATCAAAAACTATTATATACAAGCTAATGGAGCCTTGGCACATTAGCTCAAACCTCTGTTCTTGAACAAGCTGACAGCAACAAGCCAATATGTAAGTTACTTAGATATAGCTTTATTTACATATAGTAAACTATGTACAATATACAAAAATGTGATATGTATAAAGTATTAAAAAGTCAATAAGCAAGGCCCAGCTGATGTTTAAAAATAAATAAAAAATAAAATAAAAATAAAGTAAATTAATTAACATTTACTTAATTAGTTTGAGATATACTGTATATTTGTTTTTTCATGTAATAAAAGCAATAAAACTTTCTTAAAAATTTTAAGTTGAATTAATTAGACTTTCTAATACAGTCAAGCCTCGTTAAACCGAAGTGGTTGAGACTATTAGTCAAAAATATCGAACTTTGATTTAAAGAGGTTTACTTAGTAAATTCGGTTTAACAAGGTTATTTACAATAGGAGCAAACTTCGGTTTAATGGGGTTTCAATTGGTACTTCGGTTTAACGGGTTCGGTATAACGAGGTTTGACTGTATATCAGTTATGGAACATTTCCACTTACGACATCAGAGGAAAATATCCGTAACTGATTTATTTTCCACAAGAAATAATAGAAAATAATTTTTATTTCATATACAGTGGTGGCAAAAAAAAATGACAATTTTCTTTCATTTGTAAAAAATTATATTGTAAAAAATTTTTTTATTAAATTAATATTAATATTAATTAAAAATAAAATTATTAGTATTTTAAAATATTAATAATATTTTTTTAATATTAATAGAATTATATATGATTTTATTTAAATTTATTATTTTTAAATTTGATTTTTTATTAAGTTCAAATGTTTAGAAGTCTATATATTTAAAATTTTATTAAATATTCTAAAAAAAAATTTTATAGAA
>CAJVPV010002592.1:0-12771 GCA_910591835.1 Acaulospora morrowiae
AAATTTTTTTTTTTTATTTAAAAAACTTTTTTACTGAGTTTTAAAAAGTGTCCATAAACTTTTGGCAATCCACTGTACTACTTGATAACAATTTGGCATAAGCTAAATAATAAAAGAATATTTATTTTTATTTAATTTGCTAATATTTACCAATTATTTAATATATTTATACTTGTAAATTAATTATAATAAATAAATAAATTTTTTTAAAAAAAATTAAATTTAGATACAAATTGTTTTATGGTATATTTAATTTTAGCTAAATTTTTAGTATTTTTAAATATTATACTTGTAGTTTGATAAAATTATAGTTAAATATTTACAAGAATTATGTCGATTTAAAATTTTATATTTAAATAAAATAAATTAATCAAAAATATTGTAAATAGAAATTATATATTCATATTTAATTGGATAAAATTCAATATTTCATAATTCAATATTTGTTTCATTTTTTAAGCCAAAATGAAATCTCAAGTATACTGAATTGACTAATTAAAACTATTGAATAAAAGTCAATTTATGATATATAATATTATTCAGAAAATTAACTGAATGTACAAATTAAGCAAATATAAATAAATCTTTTACATTTTATAAAAACATAAGAGAATCAAAAATTTCTCTTTCTATTTGATATTTTTTATATTGATTTGTTTTATTTTAAATAATTATTAAATCATTAATATTATTTATAAATAGTCTTTAAAAATTCATTGTTTTATATGAAGCCTTATAATATTTGACTAATAGATCTAATATTTCAGTAGATAATATTAAATTCAAATTCTTTGAATGCAATAATTCATCCAGAAATTTTTCTGATCCATTAGTAACTATCTCATAAATATTATATATATTGTTTAAAAATCAAAATAATTTATTAACTAAAAATTAATTCAGTTTAAAAATTGAGTTAATATTTGATCTATTATCTAAAAATTCAAATTCTATTTTATTTAAATAGGTTAATGTCAAATGTAAAATTTGACAGTTATTTATTAGTATTTGTATTAATTTTAATTCAATTTTTTAATAACTATTTGATAAAGAATTTATATTAATGAATACTATAAGTAATAAAACTAATATATATTAAAAACTTATCAAATACATTATTTATTCTTTCAAATGAAAGTATTAAAAAATACTATATATAATGGTCTATAATCATATATAAATATAAGGAAAAATAAAGATTTGGTATGATTTTTCCTACTTTATATTTTTATTTAATTAATTTAATAATTGTAATTAACCTTTTATATACTTTATTTAATAAGTCTTATCTTATAATTGATATATTAAAATTTGACATATTTTAACAAAATTTATTAAAATTTGACAAATTTTGCTACTAATTAGCAATAAATTTGAGAAACCTTCATCAATATTTACTTTTTTCAAGATTTTTTCAATATTTAATAGTACTTAAAATTCTTCCATTATTGATTGTATTTAATCCAATATATTGTTTATTAATATATTCTCTTCAATTATATTTATTTAACAAGCCATTTACTAATATGGATAATTTTTTCAAAGGTAAACAGAAAGTTTTTAGATTTCAAAATAATTATCCCAAAATTTTATATAGATATATACAGTATATGGGTAATTATTTTTAAAGATAACAAAAATACTAGATATGATTTTTTTTGGATCCTACTTTTAAATAATATATATATCAAAATCACAATTGTAATATCAGAAAATTTTTAGTTCACTTTTAAAATAATTATCCATATCCAAAAAAAGACAGTATATAGAATCAATAACTAAATACCAAATAGGATTAAAATAAAGTAGACAGAAAAGTTCTAATTACCTGATATGATTTTTGCTAATAAATTGTTTTTGTGTAATATTAGAATTATAATTTTTCTATTCAATAAAATTTTGTCTATAAGTTGTCAAATCTCTTGATATAACTATTTATTTATATTATTTATATCACCATAATTATATTAATTGTTAATATAATTTGTTTTTTTCTTATAGCAGTAATATGATGTTAGTACTGAAATATATTTATATATTTTTTATACTATAGGAATATCATATGAAATTAAAATCAAAGCAGTTTGAATTATTTTTCCATTCTTATTTTTGACAGTAAAATCTAATATTATTTTTTGCTATAGTTATATTAATTCATTTATAATTGATAAAAAATAATAATTTATTTAATACAAACTTGGTTTACTAGGATCTGATAATATATCAAAAATCAATATATTTTTGTACTTAAACTATATATGTGATAAAAATTGGTAGATCCTTGATGCAATTGATGCAATTATTTGATGCAATTAATTGAGTCACTATTAAAACATATAAAATAATTGAGTCAGATGCAATTATTTTTGAGGATTTTGGCAATTGAGTCAACAGCAAAATAATTTACATTATATATATAAACTATAAGATTGCCGAATCAGAACTTAACAGAAAGATGGATTTAAACTGGCGGCAGGACTTCCCACTCCTGAATTTGTCTCACCTAGCATATGAATCCCACTTCCATAATAATAAATTCATATAGTTAGATTAAAACAGATAAAAGAAATGTGTTAACTTAAATGAATCTTTGATATAATATAATTGGATATAAATAACTCAATAAAAATCAATATGTCTAATACTTTTCATCTTAAAAAAATATATATATATATTAAATAAGGCCTGTTTAATTAACTATAATGGTAAAAAAAAACTCTTTCTGATAATCATCAAAATCTTTAAAAATTTTCTTTTTAGAAAATATCAAGAGAAACCAACAATCAATACCTTCTCAAAACAAAATAGATAACTTTTATTACAAACTAATCAAACCTATCACTTCTTTCTTGATCTGTTTTACATTAGGAAAACAAGGCAAAATTTTATAAGAAAGAAGACAAGAAGCAAAGTGAACAATTCATAATAAGATTAGGAAAAAAGAAAACTAGTATTAACCTTACAAAGCTGTTAGTCAGTCATGTATCAGGTTAGGCACCTTCTCTAATTATCAACAGGATTTTGCTCTAGTCAGATCATGTCCGGTAAACCAGATAACCAAGAACACTAGAACAGAACCAAAGGAATATCAAAGTTTTTTTCCAAATCTTGGATAAAGAGAAAAAACAAAACAAAATACATACAATCCATACAATTACAGATCTTATATATCACAAAAAATTTTTACTTGCTTTAAAAAAATCCAAGACAGTTTACCTCCTTCAAAGAATCAGCTGTAACATAAATATGTATATGTCTCAAACTTAGGAAAGCAACAAATCACAAATTAATCACATGAATATAAACACATTGCAGATCCTCAAAATAACATGTGTCAACTAATCAATCCACTTCAAATAAAGAAATAATCACATATGTATATAAAATCATCCTTAGACATTAACATATGTCTAAGTATGAACATGTAAATGTTTCAAGTCAAGAAAAGCAACAAAATACAAATCAGTTGTACAAACACATATACATCTTAGATCTTTCAAAGCGACATGTGTTAATTTTTCAACTCACCTGATATAAAGAGATATCCACATGTATATACAAAACCATTTCAAGAAGCCAACACATGTTTAAGTATAAACAACAAAGCAATCTCCATTCACATGTTAATTCAACAAGGTTAAATAACATGACAGATCCTACGTCAGTTCCCATAGAAAATCTAATAATAGATCACCTCAAAACACTCGAAGATAACCATAACAAGGAGGAACAAAGATAGATATGTACCTTTATAGAAGATAGCTTGACAAACACAACTTCAAAATTAATAGAACTAGGAACAGTTATACATATCACAGTAATCGATGCTGTAGCTACAAAACTTTTAAACATCGACTCCTATACAGCAGTAAAATAGGCACTAGTTAAAAAATATATTAAACGAATTTGGGTATTCAATCAACTAGACATAAGTGTTTTAAATAGATACATACTGAAAAACCCACAACAAGTGATGCAAATTGTAAATATCTTATAATCAACACAAGACTTATAACTAAAGATAGGTCCCTAAAGTATTTAGTATATAAAATTTACATCCCTTTATATCTATGTTCCCTAGAGAACATAATTCCTAGCTTTTTATTTCAATAGGAACATAATTTCAGAAATGATTTGTATAGATACTTAAAACTATAAAAAATCTTTATAGGTAGTTTTTTTTTATTTTTTAATATAGAAATGAAAATTTTTAATAATAAGGGACATTTGAATTATGTCCTTACAAATAATTTAAGGACCCATCTTTACTTATGACATTAACAAAGCTTGGAGCAGGAAAAACATAGCAGCCACAGCTCACTCTTACATAGAAAATAGAAATCACAATTGTTATATGGCACAAAGTCCAATGCAATATCCTAACACGAAGGTTACTAATCTAGAAGCAATTATGGAAGTTCAACCAACAATCCAAGAAACAGTTAGAGAAGAGGTACAAGTTCTAGAAGTAACCATAGAGGAGCTTTCTTTATCAGATAAAGATAACGAAACAACATCAGTCAATATATCTCTAATCAGAGAGGATATTAGAAACAAGCATAACTATGTAATCAGAAACAGACAATATTAGTTAACAAATCCATTCTATATTAGTAAAAAAAAACCTTTTAAAGCAGGAATAATAACAGCAGTTATACCTGGAGACAACAAAGCAGAACAACTTAAGTATCTAGCAAATGTACTCAAACTTCCAAAAGAAAATCAACATTTAATCCAATCAATATTCTGGAATGGCAATGAATAGTACATTATCCATTTTGAGTACAAAAAGGATTTAAGATCTTATATAGACAAAGTTAATTACAAAAATAAAGGAAGTCTTTACCTGATACAAATTCAAGATCTAAATATCCATACTAAAAAAAAAAAAGTTTTATATAATTCAAGAAAACAAGATAGCAACAAGACAAATAGTTCAAAGTCGAATCCATTTAATCTTAAAGAAAGAGGGGTAAAGTATAACTTCGAATTAAATGTAACTCCACTTCCAAAACAAATAGAGAAAAGCAACTCCAACAAGTTGCAAAATTATTTGAAGTTTCAGTAGAATATGAGAATATCCAAGTCTTAGCAATAGAAAAAAGCAAGTAGATAATCCTAAGCTTTGACAATCTAATAGATGCTTTCACCTGCAAACAACAACTTCAAAATGCATTTTCTTTGCAAAACATCCTTACAAATATCAACAACAATACATTAGTCTCAAAAGCCTTTTCAGAAAACTCAGACAATATCTCAATAACATTACAATCTGACATAAGAAAAATAATCTTGATGGATATTTTAATGGATTATACAATTAAGAAAATTCGTCAAGTTATCAGCAAATATGGAAAGGCAGACTCAGTTAAGATAATCAAGGAAAACAATAACTTCAATAGTACAATAATATCTTTTTAAATCATAAAAGTTGAACTTAGCTTAATATGGTCAATACTCTTGGATACAACAATGGCAAGAATTACTCCATTTGAAGATTATCTTTCAACCTTGGAATTATGAAATAAAATAATAACAAGACTCTATAGAATTGGCAAAACAATATCTGCTATATGAATAATGAGTGCAGTCAAACATCTCAGAGCCAAGACTGTATATATCCCAATAAACAGTAAAACCAAGAAAAAAAAAGATTTCACAATAATCAGCTTCGAGAATCAAGAGAATCTAAACAAGGTTTTAACTTTATACATGAAGTTATTTGGATATAAAACATAATGGAGCACCAAAGATAATATCAGAACATTCAGAAAACACTCGAAAACATTGGAAGATTGCTTTTACGAAAGTGACGAATTAAATAAAAATCAATCAGACCTTTTGGTTATAGAAAGCTTCAGTTTCAAACCAAGTAGCAATAAAGGAAGATATGAATTCAAACAGAAAACAAGACAACAAAATGATAAAAGAAAAAGTTTATTTTCGAAGAATAAATACACAAAATCTTTCAAAAACACAACACAACTCAAGATATAGGGTGACATTCAAGCTATACTAAAACTAATAAATAATAGATTGAAAAAGTTGGAAAAAGAAGAAAAAAATAGAAGCAAGGCTTACAACTGCTTCTAAAAACACACCAGTCAAATCAACATCTACAATCAAGAAAATGGAAACAACATATCAATAATATTGTTAAATCATTCCTCAGATAATAATGATACATTAACAGAACTATCAAATACAATTATACTTATAACTTTTGAAGATCCAACAATAAGTATGTCCAAAAACAATATAAACATCTTCCTTAAAAAACAAAAAGAACTTTTCCTTAGCAACCAACAATACATAGCTCTAGCTAGACCAACAAGCCCAACCAATAATAACAACCTTTTACACATTGCAACACACAATGTTAGAGGAATTACTTGAGAAACAAATCAAGAGATTTTAATCCAGAAACTAATAGAAGAGAAAATAGATATTATAGAGCTCAGTGAGACAAAACTAACTCAAGAAAATCATAAATTTGTATTTAAAAGAATGTTAAACAAATACAAATACTTTTCAAGCATCAACACATCCAATCTCAAGAGAGCCAGTATTATACTCTTAATTAGAAAAGACCTAGAGAAATATATAGTACAGGTAGAAAGATTGGATGACTATTTAGTTATGATTCATTTTTTAAGCAAAAAACACAAAACATGGATAGCATAAATATATCTGCCTAATGATAAACATAAAAGTCAAAAAATTCAAAAGAAAATTTATATTATGATATAAAATAAAATCCATCAATAATATCAAATTATAATAATAGGAGGCTTTAATGCAACAATAAATCCAAGACTTGATCAGAAAAACCTCACACCTAACAACAATGAATTTTCTCCTTCAGACACTTTAGAAATCGACTTTTTCCACCACCTTCTAGATCTAAATCTTATTGACCTTTATCAACTGTAAGAAAGTAATGAAACAACATATATTTGGAAAAACTATAGAAGTTCAAGTAGAATCGATTATATCTGGAGCATGTTACTCATTGCCAACAACTTAATTAATTTTAGCAATCGTAATTTTATAGAAATCACAAATAGCGATCACATCATATTAGAATTTCATATACCTTGGAATATATTTCTGTATAGTTCCAAACTTCGGATCCATTAGACCAAACATCACTCCAAAAAAATAATCAACTTAAAAGATATCATCAAATAGCAATAGAAAAAATTTAAAAACAAGATTGAAGAAAAGATCCTTAAGTATAAATTGCAAGAAAGCACAACAAAACTTGATAAACCAGAAACCTTAGATGCTTTTCAAACCAACCAAATCCAAGATATATGGAATCTATTTGACAAAATCATTATTTCTATAGCCTTTAACAAGTTATGCACAACTAAGATAATATCAAGGAGTGTCCACAGAAACAGAAATAATATAGAAAACAGAAAAGAAAATCTTCTGCTCAATATTCACAAACAATTGCACAAAATAAACAAGCAGCAAAAAAAATGGCCCACAGATTTCACATTAACAGAAATGTTATAACAAATTAAAAATCTAATGAATCAAATCAATTCAATGGCAGAATCAAAACTACAAATTCCAATTAAAACACTTTATCAAAATCCTGAAACAAGTACTGCTTATCAAGATCAGATAAAGAATTATATTCAGGAACTTAAACAAGTGGTCAAAAAGACATGTATCAAAGAGAAAAGAAAGCAAATTAATCAAGAAATTAGCAAAGCAATAGAATTCAGATACCTTGATCTCAAAAACAATCAAAGATAAGTCATTTAAATACTAACAGACAACTTTAGGGACAAAATAACAATCGATAGAATCAAGACTACAGATGATCTAGAAAGAGAGTATTTAACAATAGAGGAGAAAGAAATTTTGTAACAAATTGAACTCTTTTACTAAAAAGCATTCAGAAAATGAAACAGCAACTTTGATCTCCTTAATAAGCAGTGAAAGAAGCAATATGAGCCTAAGCCAGAAATTCAAGATATTTGATACAATAAACTAGAAAAGAAAATCAAATTGAATGAGTTAAGAGAAATATTGCAAGAATTACCCAACAATAAGACAGCAGATCCAATCAAGATCAAGTATGAAATGCTTAGAAACCTGGGTCCCAAGGCAATAGCAATATTGTGCAGCTTTTATAATTTATTCTTAAAGCATGATATAATACCAACTGCCTGGAAGAATAGTCTCTTATATTCAATATCCAAAGGGAAAGAATAGTAAGGAGATTTGAACAATACAAGGCCGATTGTACTTCTCGAAGCTACAAGAAAGTGTTTTATCAAAATACTTAACAATCATTTGGCAACAGTTTGTAAAAACAAGAACATCTTAAAAGGATCCAACTTTATAGGGCTGCTAGGGGAAAATATTTTAAAGCCTATCCACCTCCTGAACAATATTTGTAAGGATGCCAGAGAAGAAAAGAAAGAGCTTTGGATTCTGCTACAAGATATAGCAAAAGCATATAATACAGTCAGCCTAACAATGCTGGAAAAAGCTTTAAGAAGAACAACGATTCTACTTAAAATCATCAAACTAATGCTAGAACTATTTATAAACAAAGCAATTAAGATAATCATGAATATAGGTCTTACAAAAGAGATCATAGCTAATGATGGCATCAATCAAGGTGAAATAATTTCTTCACTTTTCTGGAAAATCTTTTATGATTCCCTTTTATATGAAATCCAAGAGAACAGAAAACTGGGATATAGAATGAATTGCAAATGGCCAACAGATCTAAGTAAATTATCCAATGACAAAGAAAACACCAAAAACTTAGCTATCAGGCAAGCCACTCTAGCATATATGGATGATATTATATGGATCGCCCACTTCAAACAAGATATGAATCGAATCCTAGAAAGAACAACACAATTCTATATAGCCAATGATTTTCAAATCAAAGCAAAAATCTGTTTTAATAATAATTAATAGCAAGAGTAAGGAACCCAACAAAGTATATATGGAAATTGATCAAGAAGAAGTTATAGAATTGGATCGAAAACATTACTTATGATTTCTAGGCATTTGGCTAGGTAACAAATATTATATGAAAGACACAATAACTAGAATCCAACAAGAGATTTGATCAATATTGACTGTCCTTAAAAGGAAAAGAATTATAGACAGACATATGAAATATATACTAAATAGGATCTTGATTCCACATATAGAATATAGAGCACAATATTGTCTTTTCAATTCCAATATAGTACACATCCTCACAGCCCAGCTTCGAACAATATTGAAGTATACAACCAATATAACCAAAACAATTCCTAATTCAATTATATATTACAAAGCATTGTATAGACTTAAAAGTGTTAACGAAATTCAACTAGAAAGTTAGATCTTCAATCTCACCAATCTGCTTAATAGCATTGGATATCCTAATACATCAATAATTATCTGCCTTAAACAAGCTCAAATTCAACAATGGAAATTCACAAATATATTGATGAAAAAAATAATACAGAAACAGCCAAGAACAAACCTGGCAGTAGCTATCCTCAAAGTAGCAAATGGTATAGAAATAACATATCCAGACTTTCAATGGCAAGATATTTTCGAGTGGAAAGAAGATATCTTTTTAATCAAAACACTATTTAATAACTAGGCAATATATAAGCAGGCCATCAAATCCATAAGAAAGTATAATATTATGTATATTGATCAATTCATAGAGAGGTAGACAAGTACTCTTCTAAGTTGGAAGTTTATTCAATCCAGCCACAACCGAAGCAGAGGACCGAAATCTTATTGGTATAACAAAATCCAAGAATCGATAGTGTAACAGGTAAAATTGGGATACGACATCCGTTATGTGACCAATTGTTACGTTAATATCCTGATGACTATGAAAGATTAGGTAATAAAGGGAGAGTCGGGAAGAATTGTAAAAAGAATTATGTCATCCAGCTTAGTCATGACATTATTATTAGCACTTATTATTCTATAGCTAAGTCGTCATAGCCAGATATAATGAAAGAGAAATATAAATAATATGAAAAAAATATAAGAGTTGTAAGGGAGATAGTCATAACGAGTAACAGAAAATTAATAAAGACTCGATTAAATAAAATATGCCTCCAATCATCTTTCGTTTACTTACCCTTGTAATAGTTATGCAAATCTCTGCTAGAGTGAATGACAGACTTGCCGATACACTGTTACAATAGTCAATAAGTTTGGAGTTTTCAACTTAAATTGATAAGATAGAGAATAGATAAAGCAAGAAAGAAATATTTTTTTTCCGACTCAACAACAGGATGCAAGAAAATGGGAATGGCAAATACACCAAAAGAAAAACAAGAATCTCGTCTGGTACAGACTTAAAAAAACAAATAACTCCATTAGGCAAGAAATTAAGTTTTACCAAGCCACCAGCACAAGTACGGAAGTAATAAAACTCACCAAAACTAATTCAGATCCATTCAATTCTTATAAAAACAAGCCCAAACTCTCATTAATTGGTTAAACAATATCACAAAACAAAGAAAAAGCAGGGAGCCTTGTATTTCTACAGAGATTCATGTGCTTGAAAGCTTGACCAGAGCAAAATTTGAGTCCATAGCTAATTCAGAGTTATATATGTTCAAATTTAGGGAAATAAATATAACTGACTATGGGCTACAAATCATTCAAGAAAATATCAAAACAACTGATTTGAGCCAAGAGTTATGCAAAGAATACAAGCTTAACAAGAGTAGCCAATACAAAGGCATATACCAATTCTATATAAATGGCTCGGTAAGAAAAATACAAGATCAAATGATTAAAATGGATACTACTTGGCTACAAATCAGAGGACCTAATCCAGGAAGAAGCTTTCAAATTGGAGTAGACAACTGATTCTTATTAGCAAAAGCTGAACTAGTAGCAATCCTTCTGGCAACTCTAACAGTACCAAACAAAAGTAGAATGGAGATTCGAACAGATAGTACCAATTGTATCAGTATATATCAGAAACTGAAGATGCCATATTCAAAGAATATAACTCATAGAAAAATGAAGTTTTCTAATTGGCAAATTTGGTTGCGCATGTTCAACACAATAATCAGAAAAGAAATTCAAGTGAAATTAATCAAGGTTAAAGTATATGATTAAGATACAGCAAACAATCAAGTTGATCAACTTATCAAATTAGCCAGGGAAGAGCAGGAAATCTGTTGAAAAGAACTGTCAAAAATCTTGTTAGTTTCAATTCCCTTCTGAAATAACATTCCAATAGACACTTCGATAAGACTATTTATTAAAGAATTGCATGAAAGAAAGATTCTAATACAATGAATCAATTAGAATAAAATTTAAGCTAGATGAAAGAAGAAGATCCAAAACCCAGAGGAAATCGATTGGAAAGGATTCTGGAAGTATTGTAAAGGAGAAGATATATTAAGCACTTCATTCAAGCAAATAAGAAACAGAATGTTTAAGACCAAATTAATACATAATGAGCTTCCTACCTTAAACAATCTTGCAAAGTGCAATGAAGCAAGTTATAATAGAAATATAAAATGTGTATTCTATAAAGTAGAAGAAGAAACATTGATTACCTGCTAATATGTAAGAAGATAAAGATGAAAAGAGAAGAAATATGGATGATTTTATAAGAGAAGATTATAAAGAAATGGATTTTTAAATACTCCAGTTCCAAGATATCAAATTCAAAAGAAATTAGTTAGCTCTTAAAATAATAAAAAGAAAAAATTAAATTGGTCAAGGAACTAATTAACCTAAGTATAGGACTATGGAAGAAGAAAGAAGTCACAGAATAGGAAACAAGTTTAAAAATAGTGAAGATCTTCTATATCCAAGCTAAAAGGTTATTATTTAAGATATTTAAAGTATAATACAAGCTGATAAGATAATATGTATAGAATCCCAAATGTGAAAAGGTTTAGGAAAACAAACAGCCACCTAAGCAACAATCTACAAAAGAAAAGAAGAAAGAGTGGATCTAGGCAGCTCAATAGAAATATATGGGTTCCTTAAAAGAAAAAAGATAAACAGACTACAAGAGAAGGAGAAGGAAGTATTAGAAAGACATTCTCTACCATCTTCCGGTTTTACCAGAAGAAGACAACACAAGCAAGACAGTCCACTTCAAGATATAAAAGAAGAGAGAAATGTCATGGAAAAACTCAAAGAAGTATTATGGATGAAAATTAAGAAAGGAAGAAGATAGCTAGGGATATAAACATAATTAAGATTTTGTCAAGACAAACTGTAGTAATGAACTGCAGGTGATGATTTCGATACTTATTTCTAAAACAAATAGATAGAGAATGAGCAATTTTATTCATTTTCAAAATTATATTTAGAGACAAATATGTTAAAGACAAGTATTCAGGTATAAGAATTAAAGTTTGTGTATATAAGTAATTCAACTTATATGTATTCTTTAATAAGATTAAATAAACTTTAAATATACTTGTTTGATTATAGAAAAAAAAAATTTACTATAGTGGTAAACTATAGGCAATAATTCTTATTTTCAAATTCCAAATGTGAATAGAAGATTAAGATAACAACTTTTTTTATCTTCAAAGTCATACTTAGAAATATGATCTAAAATGGGTATTCAAGATAGTAAAATAGTTTATGCAATATAATGTATCATATATTATTTGTTTTCTATAAAGATTTAATAAATATAAGGTATAGGACCCTATTTCCGTGAATTTTTTGTTATTATATATAAAAATGTTTTTATAATAATTTATTTTTTATGAAATTGTATATATATAAATTATA
>CAJVPV010002593.1:0-12770 GCA_910591835.1 Acaulospora morrowiae
CAAGTGTCCTAAATTGCAAAAAACCTTTGTAAGTAGTTTTTTTTTGACCTTATATTTAAAAAAAAACTTTTTTAATAATAAGGGACATTTGAATTATGTCCTCGTCTTTAATTTAGGGACTTATCTTTACCTTTATATAATTAGATAATTGAATGCCCTAGATAGTTAAATATTATTTAAGATATAATATAGGTTTTAAATTTATTTTTCTATATTTTTGAATAGTGCTAAAGAGTTTAGATAGAAGAGTTGCATTTGATAAATCTAATATTTAATTTTTTTTGACAAAGAAAGATATATATTATATTATAGATTTATAAATCTTGTACTGCAATTTTAAAAATATAAATAAAAATAAAATGTGAGAACTATTTATTTCTTCAAAAAAAATAATAAAATAAAATATATTAAACAAGATTTTGTTAGTTGAAAAAAAAAATAAATTGTTTTAATAAATAAAGTTATTAAATAATAACTAATAAAATTATATATTTTTTTAAATTTATTTATTTATATATTTTATAAATTAATTATTAATTTTTAAAATTTTTTAAAAGTTTATTTTTTGTTAAAAATAAATATACTAATAATTAATTGATATACTTATTTTAAAATTTTATAAAAACAATAATTGCATTTGAAAATAAATTAAAAATAAATTTTTATTATTAAATAAAATTTTATTATAAAAAATTTTAGTTATGGAAATTAAATATATATATATATATTATAAAATAGTTATTAAATTGAAAGCTAAAATAAGAATCCAAAGACTGTTGTAACAAACTGTATTTACAAGATTTTTTTGAAAAAAATTAAAATAAAAAGATTAATGCAACTTTTTTCAAAAAAAGTATATTATTAAAGAAATATATGAATTTTATTACTGATAATATAATAGCTTTTAAAAACATATGTTTTTGAATTGGAAAACAAATTATCAAAAAGTTTTTTTATTGATATTATAAATTGTTTATAATTATTTTAATAATACTGTATTTTTTAAAAAACCCATTTAAAATATTAACATTAACACCATACATATGGGTAATTATTTTCAAAGGCGAACCGGAAATTTTCTGGCGTGATCCTAAAATTTATATTATATATGTATTGTTTAAAAGTTGGGTCCAAAAAAATCATATCTAGCATTTTTGTCGCCTTCAAAAATAATTACCCATATACAGTATATAAGTATTAATTTTATGTATTTGATTATATTTTAAAACATATAATATATTGTATATATATATTATTTAAAAAATGTTTTCTGTAAACAGTTTTTTAAGTTATAATTTAAGTTATAATTTTTATACAAAGCTATTTTTTTTTAGTTTTAATACAAAAATTTCTAAATCTTAATTTCAATGACTAAAATGTCAATGAATATCATATTTTCAAAAATATTATACAGCAATCTTACGCATTTCGCACTAGTAAACATTGGTATCAAGGTCAAAATTTTCGAACTTTATTTTTTTGTATGTAATTTATGTTATCGGAATTATTTGAATATCAACTTTTAATAATTTTATCTGATTTAGGATATACATTATAAATGTTAAGAGATCAATAAGGATACATGTATGATCTTATTTATTACATAAATACAGTTTTTTTTGTTATTATTGGCCGAAACATCCTCGAGAATGTTAACATCTAATATTATGCTATCATTATACTATTATATATCAAAGTGCGAAATGAAATCCAGGCATATGATTTACATATGTTTATAGATATAAGATTATTTCGTATTATGACAACTCTATCAAATGAATGCGTCTTATAACCGGGGACGAGCAGAATCTCAATTAATATCCGATCGAACCGAACCAATCCTTGTATGCAGTCAGCTCTCGAAGAAAACAATATAAATTCTCTTCCACAATGGGATCATCATTAACAAAATTGTGTCACTGGTATTTGTGCAGTGAACCAATCAAGGAATTTTGCTCCTACGGACGTACACACAAAAAAAAAATTTTTTTTCTTTCATAGTATTCATAATGTGAGTGATAAGATATATAATATATACATAATATAGATGTATATATTGACGGCTATATCCGCTTACGTACTTACCCAGACTACACCATTCAATAAATGAGTCAGTGGCTAGTTTTTTTTTTTTTCATCTGGACTTATCTCCATAAAAGCTACTTCCTGGAATTTTAAAGACGACGTATTATATGCAACCAGCATCATCTGATATTCCGATTTCCGGAGTAGACAAAAAAAACCAAAGACAAAGAGGAAATGATTGTCTGACCAACAACGTTTTTTCGATTTCTATATAATTAAAATTAAGTGTGTATTACGTTACGTGTTGCAAATATTAATCATGACGCACAAACTAGTAGCACAAATTTCGTAATGTTGGCATGACTTGTTTGTTACACAAATTACAGATAGTCACGTGATAAATCTTTGATAACATGTAATTTCATCACACTTTATATAAACAAATCATTGCCTTTATATAACAGCCATTACGTAGTTTTTTTTCTTCTGAAACAGAGACCGTTTGGGAAAGAAGATAAAAATTTAAATGTTTATTTATACATATTGTTTATTGATAGAGTCTTAGTGGTATTTTTAGGCTACTTTGCAGGTATTAGTAATAGGTATTTGGTTATTAATCTGGAAGATTGAAATCCTAACTTTTAGAACGAAAAAACTTTTTTAACTTCTCAGAGAAAAAGATAACATAACGAAACGAGACGGCGAGAAGGAGACGTTCAGAATTTAAACATTTTCCGCCGGCTTACATGCAACTGATTCGGGGGACATCACTATTAAAGGTTTCTTGATTATCTAATTAACAGTGAATGGTTAATACTCTTTATCTCTCGATGAATACCAATAATTTTTTTATCTTCTTATTCACGTAGTTTTCAGTCTTTTTCGGTAATAATTCTTGCATTATAGATAATATTCGACCAATGTAAATATTTGGTAGGTTCAACCTTAGATTTTATTTTTGCAATTTATTATTATTATCATTCATTTTTATTATTTCTAACACGTGTCAATTCTCCTTGCAAACGTAAAGTATCTTATAACATCAAAGGAATCATTAAGAATACGAGGGGATCGGTATGAAATCAAAGAATCTTGATCTCCAGGTGCCTTTAAATACGCCTCCCGTACAACATCACTATTCAGTTCCAATGGTCTCTCAAAAAAATAATTCTACTCACCATTCAATTAACAACAACAATAATAATAATAATAGTAGTAGTGGTAACATTAGTACTAATAGTAATAGTAATTTTATTCCGGAAAAACCTATTAATCATTGTGAACATTTATACCAGAAAAAAATATCTCGAGATCACCCAAAAGAAATTTCAATACCGATTTTCGAGGATAACCCTCACCTTTCATTATATCCAACACCGCCTCAACCGTATAATTCATTTTCGGAAAATGTATTAATACAAAATCAACGAAAATCACAGTCTTACCCATCGCCAAATTTATACAAGTTGTCCTTACTTTTAACAACAGAACTGGACATTCGGAAGTGGTGGGACAACGTGATTGAGATATTGACTTCTTCATACTGCGCAACTCGTATCTTGCTTTCGGTGCCACATGATCTAACCGACACAATAAATACATCCTGGGGTGTCAAAGCGACTTACCATAAGGATTATTGTTGTCCCGGAAACTCTTGTTATCCAGATAGTATTGACAGTTGTTCAACATCTTCAAGTGATTCCGGACATCCTGTATACGAAAGCTTGAAGGATTTTGATAGAGAGGTTGATCCGCTGGTGAACAACGAAGGAATCCTAAGGATATTACAGACAGGAAATATTACGGTATTGACGAGGGAGTACAAATTACAAAATGAAGAATCTAATATGAACTCCTTGAACAATGGATCTCATCAAAAAAAATTATTGGACACAAAAGATGAAAGTCTGGTTGGTTCGTTTGAAAATGGAATTTATCAAAATGAAGTCTCGGATTCTCACGATCCTAATGATCAGTGGTCGCGGGTGTTGGATACTCCTTGCCTGAATGATTTGGAGGAAGGTCAAAACAGCTATTTTCAAATCAATCGGAAAAGTTTGTTTAATATTCACTATCATCATCGATCAACTTCCGAGTTTCAGGAAAAGGAACAACATCAACTTTCGCCTTGGGCTCAACCGATTTCTGCCACCGATAAAACAGAAAATCCTTACTTTCAAACGTTACCGAAGATTGACGATGAATCCTTTAATCCTTCAAACGTCACATTTTCACAATCACCTGCCAATAATAACTCCCACTCAGCAGTCACTGAGCACATTTATTCAATTGTACATATCCCTCTCATACATCCAACCACTGTAAAAAATGTTGCGCCGACAAATGCAAATCATACACCTGTACCAATAGCTATTCTTTCATTTCTTTCATGCATTGCACCATACCCAGAAGAGTTGTTGAAGTCTTTGAAGGTATTGGCTCCCTTCATGGCTACGACATTGTCAGTTTCAATGATACATCAACAAATATCATCTTATGCGAATTCAATTAGAGAGAGGCGCCGACGTAGTAGTCAGAAATCAAATGCGACAGTGAATCCTTTGTCAGTTGGTCTCGCGGATGAAGACGATAACGATAGTATGTCATCGGGATATTCTACATCATCAACAAGTTCTTCAAAATGGGAGTATGCCACCGTCTTCTCGACCACTTATGGTCACAGTCCACACGCGGATTCAAGCGGTGACGATCCTTTCAACGACAGTGATAATTTGTTCTCGAGATTAAATGACGATGAATTTACCCCAGAATCCGAGGGTTTAACATGCGATGATTCTTCGCCTACTCCTTCAACACCGCAGGGACCGGTTAAGAGTCGTAGGGTCTCGTTACCAACGGACCGTAAAAGGCGTCAATCGAGAAATTCCATCAAAGCATCGAATGTACCTGGTAATTTGCACCGCCGTCATAATTCGAGCGCGCAACCTGCCTTAATGGAAAAGCCACGTTTAATAATACCTAATACAAAAATGCTGCGACTTTTGATGGATCTGATGCCTAATGTTGTATAGTAAGTGTTATACGCACAGAAATTTTATTTCACAAACATCTAATAACCTGTTTGTTTAGCACGTGTACCCCTGGACTCGGAGATTGCACTTGGGTAAACATGCGTTTGCTTAAATATACTGGTCGTAGTATCGACGACTTATTGGGTCATGGTTGGATGGAAGTTGTGCATCCCGAGGATAGACCACGTGTTTTGGAAATGTGGAATAACACATTTTCACGCGGTGAGGGATCAAGTGCAGAGTATCGCATGCGTAGATTTGATGGTCAATATCGTTGGTTCCTGGGTCGAGCTGGTCCTTTGCGTGACGCGAGGGGTGTTAACATCCGATGGTTTGGAACTTGCACTGATGTTCATGATCAGAAATTAGCGGAGCAGGTTCAGAGCAGACAAGTTCATATTGAAGCCAACGAAAAAAAGTATCGACTTCTTGCCGAAGCTATACCTCAAATAGTGTTTACTGCAACACCTAAAGACGGTATAACATATGTCAACAAAAAATGGTTAGATTATTCTAGTCAGACTGAAGATGAGGCAAAGAATCTGGGATTTCTATTTCATGTTCATCCTGATGATCGAATTCGCTGTCGTTTACCGGAAGAAAAAGGTTCGGACGAAATGACCTACTCAACGGAGGTACGCTTAATGCGAAGTGACGGGGAGCATAGGTGGTTTTTGGTAAAGTGTATTAGTGTCGAAGTTTCGGATCAAGGTCGTAAGTGGTTTGGTACTTGGTGGGTGCACATTTGGTTTCTTATTGACTTTTAAATGTTATTTTATTCATTATTTTGTGATTTAATAAAATTCCTTATTTCAGCACGGACATTAATGATCATAAGATGGTGGAACAGAAATTGAAGGAAGCACATGATGCAGCAAAAAGATCAACAGAGAGCAAGACGAGGTTTTTGTCTAACATGTCTCACGGTACCTTTTAGAATTTATTGTTGGAAATTTTTTCTATTCCGATTCCACAATCATAACTTCAAATCGTTTTTTCTTTCGCGATTATCAATCAGAGATTCGCACACCGCTGATTGGTATCACCGGTATGATAAATTTCATGTTGGCAACTACACTTACGGTAGAACAGCTTGACTATGCGCATACCATTCAACAGTCGGCGGATGCTTTGCTCTTGGTTATCAATGATATTCTGGATTTGAGCAAGGTCGAAGCCGGAATGATGAAACTGGAGAAGGAACCATTTTCAGTTCATAACATGATAGAGGATGCTAATGAATTGCTCTCAACCTTGGCCATACAAAAGGGTCTCGAATTGAGCTTCATTGTGGATGACAACGTCCCAGATGTAATATGCGGAGATAGAATCAGATTACGTCAAGTGCTGCTGAATGTTATAGGAGTAAGTGATTACAATGATAGCCTCCAGAGTACTCTTTTTTGATAATAACATATCTCTGCTCACTTCCCATGACAATAGAATGCGATTAAGTTCACGTCAAAAGGCGAAGTGTTTTCTCGTTGCTCGTTATCCGTGACGTATGAGGATGAACTTAATGAAAACGAGATGATGTTGATGTTCGAGGTGGTCGACACCGGTGATGGTTTCGATACGGAAGAAGAGGCCGTGATGTTTAAGCCATTTTCACAGGTGGATACTTCTGTGAGTGTTGCGAAAACAACCCTCTACTTTGCACTTCTTGACTTTGCATATCACTGATCTTTTGCTTTAACTCAATCATTTAGTCGACAAGAAAACATGGTGGCAGTGGACTTGGATTAGTCATATCCAGACAACTGATAGAGCTCCATGGAGGAAAAATGTCGTGTAAAAGTAAAAAGGGTGTCGGATCTACGTTCTACTTTTCTGCCAAATTTGTAATACCCGCCGATTCCACAGCTCCCCGTCCACCCACCCCAACTTCCGAAGTTTCGAATTCTCCATTCTTCCGACATAGTAAAGTTTCTGTTCAATCGAAAACAATGGCAATTAATGAGAGCATTGCGCCGCCTTCATCATCATCATCATCATCATCATCATCAGCAAATTCTTCACTTTCACATAATGGATATCATGAAAATTTGGTATCTCCGAATCCTTCTAATCTCAATATACATACGGAATTTAACAATGACAATCTACAACCCACTGGATCGTTAACGCCACCTGTATCCTCGAGACCTCACACACCGAATAGCGCATCTAGACCTGTCACACCATCATTCAATTCACGTAAACCATTGCAAATGGATTTGCCCCGTCCCGCGTGCGTCCTCATAGTCGCTGATTTGCCATATGCACGTGAAACCCTTACACATTATGTCCGTTCCATCCTCCCCAAGTGTCCTGCACCAGAAATCGAAGTTTCTTGTAGCTACAACGAAGCTCGAGACCGATTATCTTCCGAAGAACTTAAATCTTACACTCACATATTAATAAATTTGGCTTCTCAACCTCAGGTTATTTCCTTAGCCTCAATAATAAAACATGCGATGCACCTTTCTCTAACTGTTACTGTGATATTAACGACACCTATTCAACGAGCGGGAATTGTGGAAGGTACACAGAATGATTTGCCTGAACGCGTTGAATTCATCTTCAAGCCTCTTAACAGAAGTAAGATGGAGGGCTTATTCGATGTTACCACGACGGTTAGGGAGAATTTTTTGAAGAGACGAAATACGCATAAAATTGTTGCAAGTCAAAAAGAAGTGTTTAAACGTATGGCTGACGATGTGGGTGACAAAGGATTTAGAGTATTATTGGTTGAAGATAATGAGGTTAATCAAAAAGGTAAAAAGATTGGTTCTGATACTTTATGTGAGGTGTTTAGTCTGAATTAACAATTTTATGTCAAAACTCGTTCTAGTAATGACAAAATATCTCACCAAAGTTGGATTGGGCGTAGAAATTGCTAATAACGGGGAAGAATGCTTAAAAAAGTTTTATTCACATCCGCACAGCTATTATTCACTGATATTGGTAAGCAACACTTGTTGACCTGCACATCGTGATTATTTAAAAATTGTTGACTTTGATTTCTTTTTGTAGTGTGACCTCTTCATGCCAGTAAAAGGTAATTAATTATGCTTCGCTTGTTGTCAATAGGTAAACCTGAATTAATCTCTTTCTTTCCTAATGAAATTGCAGACGGATATGAAACCGCGGCTGAAATCCGAGCATGGGAAGCCCGAAATTTAAAATTTGAATCTCAATTACCAATAATAGCTCTTTCAGCGAATGTAATGTCTGACGTGGCGAATAAATGCCGCGAAGTTGGGTTTACTAGTTACATTAGCAAACCTGTGAACTTTGCCACATTAAGTGACGTTATAAGAGATTTGTTGATTGGTAAAGCAAGTGAGAATGACAATGACCATGAAGGATGTGATAAAAGTAGTGTTGAAAATAACGCATCATGAAAATGACTGTAGATTGGCGCAGTTACTGTTCGATCATTAAAAAAAAAATTAAAGAAATCATGGAAGATCGATGTCAAAGAAAATAATTGAATTATTGAATTGCCATTCAAAGGAGTAAAAATCGGAACCCATCATTATGTTTAGGGGTATTTATTTATTAAAAAGAAAGGACTTATTTATTTATATTTGTATTTTTACCGAAAAATATTGACTTATCACACACACCTTCGTCTGTTGTCAATTATTATTTTAATTCTAACCATTATTCCGTCCGTCGTATAATATTATATTTATTTATTAGAAGATTTTTTGAACGAAAAAGGTGTCGATTTTGGCCATGAGATCTTAAGAATATGGGTGGTGCATATGAATTTACTGGTAGGATGATCCTCCATCTGTCCGAAATTACATAATCTCATGTCTGCGGGCAAGGGCCATCAATGTAGTCGAGAACAAAAATATTTTTATTAAGTCTTTGATTTTAAGCAATCATAATATAACAAACAATAATTTAGATTATTCCATCCTGTAAAGCACATTAAATATTTATACATTCAATAGTTTTGTATTTAATAAACAAAATCTTATAACATAAATAGACATAACACATGAAGAACGTATCAATCTTTATGCTTATTAAAATAAATAATTTTTTAAACAGTTTAAGAACTTTTTATAACTTTAATATTTTTTCATTTTCATACTTTATCAAAAAATCAGATCTTTTCAATTATCTGTAAATCTCATTGTCCAAAATAATATTGCCTCTATTATGTAAAAACTTTTTTTTTCAACTTGCAATATATTTTTCAGTAGACAATAATATTAAAAACTTTAAAAGAAATATTAACTTACTAAGATATAACAACTATACAATAAAGTGCTTTTTACTTTCTTATTAATATAGTGAAAATAATGTTATTTTATTTTTCAAATAGCTTTAATTAAAACAATAGAAAAATAATTAGATATTATAAAAGAATAACTAAATAGAAAATCTTTTATCTTTAGAAAAGCTTTGGCCAAAATTAAAAACAAATATATAGGGTGATTCATAATTTTTGAAATTGGTTTTTTAATATAACTCTATTAATAATTATTTAAATATTATAAAAATATTTATAAAAATATTTTTAAAAACCTATAGTTTAAGATTATTTAAGAACATTTTTAAAACTTTTTATTGTTTTTATATCTAAAATTTATATTTAATGTAAGTTAACAAATATTGATAAGACAAATTTGTCAAAGTTTTATATATGAGTTATTATAAAAACATAGTATAATTTTTTAAATTTTTATAAAAAAATATAATATTTTAAAAACTGTTTTAATTTATTATACAATAAAAATTTATTTGATTTAGATAAAATTTTATGAATTACTTGTTTATAATCTAAAAAACAAGTTAGTTTAAGCTTATTTTATAAAATTTTTTAATAAAATTTTTTCAAAATATTTTTTGAATATAAAATTTATTGATTTTTTAATATAAAAATTTAATATAAAAAATATTTTTAAAATATAAAAAAATACATATTTTTTTTTATTACGTATATTATGAAAACTTATTTGTTTTATACAAAATTTAAAATTTATTTTTTTTAGATCTTTTAAAAACTGTTTGTTTAAGCTTTTCTTATAAAGTATCTTAATAAAATTTTTTAAAAATATAATTGTTTATAACAGTCCAAAAAAACTTTTTTTAAATTTTTATGTATCATCTAAAATCTTAAAAAATAAATATTTTTTAATAAAACTTATACTATTTTATTTCTAGGTTTTAAAATTTATTTAAATAAAATTTTATTTAATTTAAATACTTTTTTTATTTAATTATAAAATAAAATATAAAATCAAAAAATTATAAAAAATTATAAATTATACTGTATAAAAAAATATTAAAAGAATAAATTACTCTTTTTTTTACTTGATCTTTCATATTTATAAACAATAATAAAACTCTTTTTTAACTTTATCACTATTTCAAAGTTATCAAATCACAAGTTGATTTTTTTTTCAATATTTTAAATATTAACTAGTTAATTTAACTTTATTTAATTATTAAATTTCAAAATTAATTTTTTGACTTTTTAAAAACAAATATAATAATTTTTTTAACTTATTTTTTTTTTCTAATCATATTCATTTTGTTATTAAGCAAGAAAAAATATTTTACACTCTTTATCACAAGTGAGTTCCAACTTAAAAGAACAAGAACCTTCAATACAACTGATACAGTAATATAAAATCCCCGATTAATGTCTATTTAAGTTTGGAAGTCTTGTTTATTCTTCAATTATATAAAAAAAGATTTGTAACAGTTCTCTTTTCTTTTCTTGCATCCCTTCTTACTCTTATTCTATCATAAAAACTATTCATATTATTATTATTATACTCATTAAATCAAATACTTTTCAAAGACATATTTAAACAAAGTTAATGGATCTATTGTTTGTTTCAAGTCAACTTTTAAATTCAACTATATTATGGCAACACTTGTTATGTTATCTCAAATTTTTTAATATTTTTATCTGGCCAAAAAACCAAAATCAATTTACCCCTTTAAATAATTAGTACCCTTCAATTATTCAATCAGATTTCATTTAAAAATCAAACCAAAAACCAAACCTGTTTAAATCAATTTTATATTACAATAATAACAATCACAACAACAATATCAATTACATTATTACTAATAACTATAACAACAAATAATATTATATATACTTTATTATCTATAGTAACCAAAGAGCTGGAAAGATAGAACAAAGAGTCTGTTTGAAGATTTTTTGGAGGAATAATTAATTTTATATTTATAGATTTTATAGTTTACTTTATTTAGTTTTAGTTTTAGTTACATTTACTTTTTTCTTTTTTTCAATTACTTTACTTACAAATTTACAAAAGAATTTCATAAAATTTTCTAAATAAGTGGGTATAGTTGCTATTCAGATACAGCTAGTATATAGTATTGGTTTGAATTTCTTTTTTAATATTGGTTAGATATGTACAGTATATATAGGCAAGTTAGTATTTAAATTGTTGCTTTATATATGTAAGAAATATTGTTTCTTTTACAAATGTATATTTTGTTATATACAATATAAAATAAAGAAATAATATTTATCTACTAGGAAAATCCCCCAAAAAATAAATAAAAACAAATAAAATTTATATTAGTTTCAAGTTTTTTATTATTTTTATAAAATTTTTTATCTGTTTTTAAAATTTATTTATTATTTTTTTTTAGTCACTAGCTGGATCTTGCTTAATATACTTCATTAATAATTATTGTTTATATAATTACAAATATATATATATTATAACTATATATTTATATTATATATTAAAGTTATATTAAAACAATTTAATTAAACTTTTTTTACTAATCCTTTTGCCAATCCAAAAAAAGATATCCCAAAGTATTTTATATTTCTTTATAATAAAGTTTATATACTTTCTTTAATAATATTACTATTTAAAAACTCTAGTTACTTTCTACTTGTTTTTTTTTTCTTTGAAATAAACTTCTAGTATTTCTATAAGTAAATACAAGAAAAATTTATCTACAAAGTCAAAGGCAAAAACATTTTGCTAGAAAAAAGAACTTGTAAAAACAATATTCTTCTTCTTTTTTTCAGAAATTCAAAACTTTAAAAAAGATAATAATAGATTTTTGGAACTCTCTTTTATCTTTCTTAAATTTTTTATATATCTTTTTAAATATATAAACTTTTTCTAAAAAATTTTGTCTACCTCAATTTAATTTTGAATTTTTGGTTATACTGGAATCTTTGAGTAATAATTAATTTGAAATTAGAATTAGTGATCTAATACATAACAAAAAATATAAACAAGATACAATGTGCAAAAAATTTTAGAATTATTTATTTATTCATTACTTAAAAACTACTGTATAGAAATTAATAAAAAACATATCAAAATAAAGCTAAAAATCTAGAGATTTTATTAATATATAATTAATAATCAATTCTTGTCTCATTATTTTCAATTATTAATTCACATATCTCTTTTATTGAATCTATAAAATTATTTAAAACCTTATTTGGAATTTTATTTCATTCTTTTATCATAAATTGTTCTAATTCTAAAATATTTTTTAGTAATCTTATTTCTATATTTCTTTTAGAAATATCCCAGTGGTTTTTAATAGGATTTAAATCTGAACTATTAGAAGGCCAATTAATAATTTTAAAAAAATTTTATTTAAAAATACTTTAGCAATTTTACTTGTAAGCTTGGAATCATTATCTTATTGAAAGTGTCAATTGTTTCCAAGTAGTCTATTAATTTCTTGTTTATG
>CAJVPV010002594.1:0-12770 GCA_910591835.1 Acaulospora morrowiae
TTGTCATGTTTTGATGGTTTTTGTTAAAGAAAACTCAACTTCTCGTTGACTTTTTTCAAAAGTTTCCTTATAAGGAAGTTTTTAAGAAAAGTGATGTGAACGGGAAAGAGTTTTGGTTATGCAATCTAGCTATATTTGTAATTTGTGATAATTTTAATGATATATATAGTTGTTTTGATGTTTTTTTTTTTGATATTATAATATAAAGTATTATTGATATATTGTAGGTATTGATTTTTTGATAGGAGTAAGCTGGATTTGGTTTTATAGATGAAAAATGAGCAAGAACTGAAAACTAGTCAAAAGATTGTGTATAATTTGACATTAGTTATCATTAGCAAAAAACAAAAACTTTGAAAAATAAATTCTGTCTCTTAATATATGTATAGATATTTGAGAAAAAAAAGAAGTATATAATATGTTTTGAAAAGGATAAGTGTATGAATATGAGTAAATAGGTTTTTTGATTTGAAGATTGTTTATATAAATATTATTTGATAAAGCAAAGGGTTTGTTCAAAGAGATTTTTGGCTCTCCCTTAAGTATCTATATTTCTATGAAGAGTTAATTGATCCCTTGCACCTTGCAGTAAGCAAAAATGTATTTCTCTCCCAGTGAAAGGTTCTTGTTAACTGTTTACCATCTACTATTTATGTCATTATCAAAAAGGAAAATTTTTTATGAATTGGAGTATTGTGAGAAAGAGTTTTTTATTATGGTTAAACTTATTAATATAATGGTAAATATGAGGTGAAATCGGTTTTATTGTTCGAAATAAATCATCTTAAGATGTCACACTATCATTCACTTTCAAATAAAACGAAAGAGACATTTTCGCATTTTCTTAAAAATAATTTATATAGATTTCGAAGAACGTATAGATGATACTGGTACAGCTCTAAAGCTAGTAATAGAATCATATCGAAATTCGAAGTATTTCAATATATCAGCTTTGTGCAATACAGTACTGTATTTTGATAGTCAACCGCGACCGCAAATTCATGTCATAATTTAGAATATCTAATTATTTTCTACGATAATTGCACAGAACTTCTGAAACATCGATTTTAATGTTATTTATTCCTGCCTAAATTCCCAGAAAACTACACAATTATATAGTCATCTACAGTAAAAAGATAAAAAAATGAGCCAACAAAGAGGTACGTTTTTATGTAGGAGTATTTTTCATAAATCCAATACTAGATTGTTTTAAACATAGGTGTACATATATAGATTGTGGCTGTATCCTCTTTATATTAGTTAATTTAAAGTTAACACAATTTTATAATTAGGAAAAAAATAACTTTAAAACATAGTTTATAAATAAATTAAATTTAGGAACTCGTGACAGTAGCCATTGCACAAGCGAGGGTTATATCATGTTGAAATTCTATTTGTGGTGAACTACTATTTATATTTCCAATAGTAAATATAATTTGATATGATGGAGGTAAAGAAGCGTTTAGTAGAAATGTGCCTGACGTAGTATACGGGTCTCCAGAAAAAAGCGGACAATCAGTTGAATTACAAGCAAGAAATGTACTGGGAGGCTGTACTGGAAATTCTGCACCTATTGTAACAACAACTGAGGAAAGTGGGTCGATATTTCGACCAGATGTCTCTTCTCCGCTAAGGGTAAAAGTTACGAGATGTGGAGAAAAAAGTGGATCGGGGTCCATTTTTACAGAAAACGTATCGTTTATGTTAGGACATGGACCAAATAAAGTCGCTCTTTTACGAAACGAATTCGCATTGATAATGGTAAGCATAGTCAATAGAATGTATGCGAAAATAAAATTTCGAGTCATAATTACTTTCATGTTTTTTTTTATGAATGAAAGTATCTGGATTTTCCACCAGCTATATTTCCTTTTATAGATTTTTGGATATTAATCAATAAAATCAGTTTTAAACATAAATTTTAATTATTGAAAGACTCAAAAAGGCGACTGGTTCGATTTTTTTTAATGTGAATCGCGAAGCTATTAACTAATGCAAGATATTGGAAAATCTTAATATTATAAATAAAATATCTTAATAATAAATTTTGAGAAATTTTATGGGCCTTTTCAAAATCGGCAACATTAGAGTTACTGACGTTTAGAAATAGTATAAATTAGCGACAATCTCCATCAAAAGTTTCACATTCTAACAAAACTACTGTAATTAATTACAGCAATTAGGCTAGAAAATGTGCATGATCTTGCATTACTCTATATTTCTTTAACTTGCAGTTAATCACGGAAAATCGGTTCATTGCATTCCACTCCAAAAAAGATCGATCACATTTTATGCATATAATTTATGGCTTACAATAAATGTTTTACATCAGAATAATAATTTTGATTTGTAAGTCATCTTATTACGGTGTTTATGTGTGGGTAAATCAAATTTTTTACGATACGTTAGATCGTTCAATCTGCATGCATAATGTAACGGTTGATCAGCAATCCATCGTTAAAAAGTAGAAAGGTTCTTTTATAAACCACTTGCTGTGCATCGCTATAACTCGTAAGTTCAGTAATGTGATTTTTTTTTTACATTTTATTCTTTTACATCGGCAAATGCTAAAAAACGAATGGAGAATAATGGCGAGACTAAACTATATCACATAATTCTCTTTCAAAATTCTCTTTTCCCCTTCCCCTTAATTATCTAATTGCATGCAGCCAACCGCAAACCTGTACCTTACGCGGAGATCAATCACGTGATAAATTTCGCATTTCATTCTCCCTGTTACAATTTGAATATACTGTACTGTGTGCACAGCACCTTCATCGGTTTCAAATATATTATTACTAGGTAACGAGAACTGTTGTAATTTTCGAAGTGATAAAGCATATTATCGGTCCATTACATACCTTGCATCAAACTGTGTCTAATCGCGAAGATGTCCTTCGGACAAATTAAATATATTATTACGCCCTGGTTATGATGTGAAGCATGTTGCCAAATGTCATCAGCATACTGATGACAGTTAGTTTGAAAAGGGGGTTAAAATATAAAGCAATACGGTTATCTTTCATCATTAGACCTCATAAAATGCCACAACAGGGGACTAATCGTATTAGAACTCCTTTGCAGAGTTTCTTTCTTCTAGAGAATATAGTGTTTTCCATGTATACTTCTTTTTGCATTATTTGGATAAAGAGTAACCAAATGAAGATCTTAGACCTAGGGTTCCTTAAAGCCAGATGTAGATCTAACATTTTGTATCATGTGCTAGTTCGATGACGCTTATGAAGGGATGTAATTTTGAGGTTGGTTGACGGGAAGAATAATTATCAATTGATACTATCGAAAATAATTTGCGAATATTGAAATGGAATCTTGAAAGAAAGTACAGGTAAGATTAGATCCTCGGAATTTTTATGGTGTGATTTGCTCAAGTCAAGTTCTTAATAGTAGATATGGTTAAGCAATTACCTGAAGAAGTATCGGTCTTCGCGGAACAATCGCGAAATCTAATTTGGACAGAGCATATCGTAATAATACTGTAGTAGGTGAGTACAAAAAATCTATAATGAATTATGTAATATGGACTATCCATTATGTAATGGTGCGATCTATTTTTTTAATTTGTTAAATAATTGTATAAAATGAAGATCAATCTAATAAAATAAAGTTAAGTTTCTGCGGTCAAATCAATACACGTCTCACCTGAAAAATCACAAGAAAATCCCTCTCCGTCGTATTCCAATTAATAGTGCAAAAAAATAATAATATTTGAAATGATACTACCAGGAGCGATTGAAAAATATTGTATGTAAAGTGTTTCTTCCTAACTCGATCAAAACAATAGGTGACAAATTTTTAATAACTATTACGATAACTCCATCACAAAAACTCTTGCATAAAAATTGAAGGGAGAAAAGGTTCTAAAAGATATTGCGGAATATTTTGTAAGCACACACTTACTGTATATTATTTGATTCATAAGATTATACCGTATAAATATTCCAATATAATTAGGGGAGATCTGGAAAAATCCAGCTTTTAGTCCTAAATTAGCTAAATCGCAGGGGGAAGGAACATACGTAGCTGACATTATTGTTCATGTTATTCGAGCTACGTACAGTATATTAAATACCTGCTGAAAAATACGCATACAGTATATTGGCACGTGAATTAGAATCTCTCTCTCTTTTTTTTTCTTGGGATAATTTTACTTATATTTTCTAATATTGCAGGGCGCGTGGCTAGCAAAGTCAAAAGGAAAATGTTCGGATATTATTGAAAATTAACTAAAGTCAAATTATACGTCTTTAGTATACTGTATATATGTACCTACTTTGGTACGATATAAGTTTTTGTCTAGAAAAATAAATGGTTCGTCGATGTTTAATCAAAACCATATAAATTTTTTTTAATTATTACAATACGAATATCAATTATAAAGTTTTAATTTAAAATTTTATATTTTACTTGTAAAATTTGTTTGATTTATTAAAAATTAGATTAAAAATTTTTGTGATATGATGTTATTATGGCTATTCAAATATTAAAAAATTCAAAAATATGTAAAACTGTTAAATAATAAGAGAAATCATTTTTTAGTTAATATAAAATTTATATAATAATAATGTAATAACAATATAAATTTCTTAAAATTCTTTAAAAACCTATTTACCACTAAATCAGTTTTGATTTTATAATTTATAAACTGATTATTTATATTTGAAACCAATTTGATTTTTTTTAAATATAATATCTCTTTTACTTGACTCTAATAATTTTAGAATTATATTAATTCTATATATTTTTTAAAATTTTAATATCTTATATTAAATATTTCAACTTAATATTTCTATACTATGGATTCTTTATTAATATTATTTTCCTAAAATAGAAAAATATATAATGATATATAATATTAATATTATAAAACAAATTTTATAATTTAAATTTTATTTGTTTATCTAAATAATAATTTTTTATTTAATTTTATTTTGACTTGTCCTTTAAATAATACAAATAGTTTCTTTTTTAATTTAATATTTTTTAAAAAAATTATACAGTATTTATTAAATAAAAAACAACTGATATATATTTTAAAAATAAATATATTTTATAATAATAATAAAATAGTATTAATTTATAAATAATTTGATATTGATTTGATAATGAAATAATATTATTAGAAACACTATTCCATATAATATCAAATATTTATTTATCTGATAAAAATATTAAAAAAATCTTATTTAAACAATATATATAATATATATATATTTATTGATTAATAATAAATATTATTAAATTTGTTAGCAATTAAATTAAATATTTTTCTATCTTAATTTTTAAATCAAAATTTATAATTAAAATGGTTTGATTCATTTTTTAAATTTCAAAAAAAAAACTATTTATTTATTATATTTTTTAATGGTTTTTTTTATTTATACTTTTTTTTTTGATTTTAAAACATTAACTATAAATTAATAAGTTAATATTAAACTATAATATGAATATATTTATAAATAAATTATATATAAAATAAATATTATTTATTAATAATAAAATATATTATTATTTAAACATATTAATTATGTTTTTTTTTAAAAAATAATTTACAATTTTTTTATTTTGTAAAAAGCAAAATAAAATATTTTATGAAACCAAAATAAATTCATTTAATAGTAATTAATAAAATTATAATAACTTTTTTTATAATTTTTATTTAAATAATTTGTAATCACTAAAAATTATAAATTAAAAGTAAATTCTATTTTCTGTTTATATTTTATATATGGCATTATATAAAATCAATCAATTAGTGAATTAATAGATTAACATATATAGATTTGTTATATTTGTCATTGTGTACCAAGTATTTATTGTTCAAATAGTTTATTTTAAATGATAAATGATTCAAAACGAAAACGTTGTATTAATTAAAAAAAAAAGAATAAGATTGTTATTAACATGATTGTTTCTATTTTATATATTTATTTGCAAAACAATAAAATAATTCATTGTTATTTTTTTTTGTATAAAATCTCGTAGATTATTCCAAAAAAGTTTCTTTTATTAAATTGCAGAATCTAAAATATCTATTTACTGTATTTAAATTACAAAAAATTGACCTTATAAGAAAAAAAAATTTTTTTTTTATTAATTTAGGGTTAGCCATAATAAAAAATTTAATAAAAT
Organism: Acaulospora morrowiae; assembly: GCA_910591835.1. Taxonomy (NCBI): domain Eukaryota; kingdom Fungi; phylum Glomeromycota; class Glomeromycetes; order Diversisporales; family Acaulosporaceae; genus Acaulospora; species Acaulospora morrowiae. The sequence goes on from CAJVPV010002594.1 coordinate 6,151, forward strand.
AACAGTTGTATCAAAAAGTTCTTTTACAATTACCATTCTACTTCTTTTTATTATTACCAGTGTACTAACATTAACTTTGGTAATACGTACACGCTGTTCAACGACAATTTCCGGAATTACAAATTAGAAATTGCTGAAATAAACTAGAACGTCACCCCATGGAACTAAGAGTGTCATGTTTTCTGAAGACCTTGGTTTAGTGACAGTCAGGGTATTTGTAAAATTTTCAAGGTAATTATTGGTTAAAGTCAGGTATAGGTGGTTTGTTATCTAATCGTAAATAATTTCAGTTTATGACGTGTATGATAAAATAGTTACCACTTAGATCGCTTTTAAATGTTTTTAATTTTCAATCCTTAATATGATATCGATAAAAAACGGTTATTCACTAAACTACTTAACCATTTTTGATAATAGGTATTTATGCAAGAAAAAAATGCAGCCGTGCAAATTTACATTGAATTAATATAGTTTCTCGTACCTTTCCTTCAGTTTGAAAGGAGATATACTCTCTGTTTTCGGAAAGCCATTGTACTAAGTTTTGAAAGAATAGACGGTGTTGTGAAAAAAAATACGATTCAAGATAATTATTATTATCGAATGAGACAATCATCACCGATTATAAAAAAAGGGGGCATTATTTTAAGCAAATAGTATAATACATAATGTAACAAAAAAGAGCATAAGTGACGATAATTACAATCGTGGGCCACCTCTCGTATTCCAGATACTCAAATTGAGAACCGGGTTTTTCTTTATTGTCTCGGTGTAGCATTCGACTATATCGTATCGTCTGTAATAAGAAAATAAATGTGATAGATACATACGTGATGTTTTTTGACAGCTTATGAAAAATGGTTATAATAAATTTATCTTTATAAATTCAGTTTTAATATGATTTATTCAACACTAATATGTTTCCAAGAATATAAACCAGGTCAGTTAAAGCAATTTCAATAAGAATTCATTCGATAAAGTTTAATGAAAATAGATTAATCGTTGTTAAAGAATAGAACTTGGATAAATAAATATTTTGATATAATTAATTTGCACCACACATATCAACTAAAATTTACTTACTCAACGGATTAACGAGATCACCTAAGATCGGCTTTCCGTAAAATGGTAAAATTAATCCCATCAACTAATTTACAGTAAAATAACTTCAACTGTCTGATGTTCCTCTGGATGCTCTCAACAAATACGATTACATCGACCCATTCCACAACGGTATGTAATGTAGCTTTCGTCGAGGAAATATAAAAGGGATTTACTGTAGTCTGAAACAAATGATACTGCAATTATTAAATATAACAGATGCTATAATGAATATTTACATATGATTTATATGTGAGCAATCAACCAATGTTTCTCTATTTCCTTTAATTATATACAGTATATTGCACGAGGTTTCCACTCGATATATCCCAGAAAAACCGTACCAAGTTCATAAATGGTGTTCGATGATTTGTTCTTTTTATAATATTGATATTTGAAAATTATGTACAACAATAAATTTTGGTGTGCATCCAAAAATACGTATTTTGACTTTCTGATTGTCAATGATTATTAATTTGTAATAATAAATATTTAAGAATTCTAAATATTAAATTTTATAATTACGAAATTTTATATATTAATTCACTAATTCTGGCTGATAATATTGTCTGTTGCTATATCGCCGATCGAAAAAGGCATTTATAGGTAAGTAAATGTGTGTATGAAGATTTCGTGTTTGAACTGAGAGCTGTATTTATTTTATTGTTATCATTTTTTCCTTCTTTAAATGTCATATACACTGTATTTATTATATTGTATTCCTAAATCCTTTTCTAATTACAGTACAGTATCCAATTCCCTCATCGGCTCAATTATGGTATAATTGGATCGCGACGTCACCTGTACCATTTAATCGTTTTCTTGCCTTTCTACAGTGTGCTGTGCATTCGTAATATCTTCTGCGTTTCAATTTTCCTCGGTCATCCACGCAAATAATCACACAGCGCATTTGAAAACTTAGTCTTTGGAATTTATAATATTATAAATATAAATGCAGTTAAAAGTATCGAAAATTTAACAAGTATTAAAAATTAAAAACATTGCATTTATCGTTTACGTATTTGTTTATCACCCTGACTAAATTTTAAGAGATCTTATACTGTTACTGTATACAGTAATGATCAACAGCTTATCATATACGTACTGTATACTGTATTTAAAAGTTCACAAAAACTAATTAAGCCAATTATAGCAACAATAGAAATGGTATGCATCATTAAACAGAGAATGAGTATATCTTTATGTTAGTATGTATAGAGCTTATTTCAGCAACTATTATGATAACAAGAAGAAACAAAAGGACATTGAACGTGAGTTTTTGATATAACACCTATAAGCTTTAAATTATTTATACTTAGAAGGAAACAATGAATTTTAAAGGCGTGCAAAAAATAACGTAATATCGTATTGTATATATACACGTATTTTCTTCCTATTAAAACAATTTATTACTTTTCTTTTACAAAAATTTTTCTTTACGAATTTTATTACTCAATATACTGTAAATATGAGGGAAAATGCTAGTATGTTTATATATTTATTCTTTGTTACTGTGAATATTACTTTAAATTGTTTTTTAAAATTTAGTTGGCATTGACTTGGGAACCACCTATTCATGTGTTGGAATATGGAAAGACAATAAAGTTGAAATTATTCCTAATGATCACGGTAGTCTCTTTACACCTTCGTACGTTGCTTTTTCCTACGCAGGGCGAGTAATTGGTGATAATGCCAAGAATCAAATTTCAATGAACCCTTACAATACAATATACGATGCAAAACGTCTAATTGGTCGTCAGTTTGATGATCCAGTAGTACAGTCAAACATGAAGGTGAGCACGTTTTATTTTTTTAAAAGAAATATAAAGTTTATATAAATATATCTTTTTGCGAAACGTTATTTATAGTATAACATTTTATTACAAATAGCATTGGCCATTCAAAGTTATAGATAAGAATGGGAGACCCTATATTCAAGTTACATACAAGGGCAAACCCAAACAGTTTTCACCAGTAGAGATTTTATCAATGTTGTTATGCAAATTGAAAAATTCAGCCGAAATTTTTCTTAAGGAACGAGTCACGGCTGCAGTAATCAGCGTGGATTCCAATTATAATTTCTCACAACGTCAAATTATAAGAGATGCCGCTAAAATTGCTGGATTAAACGCTCTGAGATTAATTAGCGGACCATTAGCAGCTACAATTACTCACAGCGTAGATAAGAGAGTTTCCGGAGAACGTGACATAGTTATTTTTGATTTTGGCGGTGGATCTCTTGATATATCTCTAATAACTGTTGAGGATGGAATATTGGAAGTAAAAGCAACCGCCGGAGATGCCCATTTAGGCGGTCAAGATTTCAATAAACGCCTTGTAAATCATTTTGTTCAGGAATTTAAACGTAAATTTAAAAAGGATCTCACTACAAACAAGCGTGCACTATGTCGTCTTCAAACTGCATGTGAACGTGCTAAGTGTACACTGTCGTCATCCAAACAAGCTTTTATTGAGATTGACAACATTTTTGAAGGGGTTGATTTCTATACTTCATTAACTAGAGATACATTCCTAAATTTAAATCAAGAATTGTTTCAAAGCATTATAGAACCTATTGAGACAGTGCTCAGAAATGCAAGAATTGATAAATCACAGATTCATGAAGTAATATTAGTTGGTGGCTCCACGCGCATTCCAGAGATCCGGAAAATAATTTCTAATTTTTTTAATGGGAAAGAATTAAATATGTCACTTAATCCCGATGAAGTCATTGCCTACGGTGCAGCTGTGTATGCAGCCATTTTATCTGGAAGTCAATCAGAAAAATTAAAAGATTTATTATTTCTTGATGTTATTTCTCAATCACTTGGCATTGAGACAGCTGGCGGAATAATGAATCGAATTATAAAACGTGATTGGACATTACCCATAAAGAAATCCGAATTGTTTGCTACAGATTTAGATAATCAAACCGATTTTATAATCAAGGTGTACGAGGGTGAAAGGGTACGAACTATGAACAATAATTTACTTGGAGAGTTTCGATTTACTGGCATCTCACGCGCGCCTAAAGGCGTATCTCAAATCGAAGTTACTTTCGACATTGATTCCAACGACACCTTTGAAGTGCGTTATAGTATTTATTTTATTACTGTAATGTTACTATCGGTAAATCATATCATATTAACATAACCTCATATTATATTATTATATATATATTTACCAGGTATTAGCTCAGGATGTAACCTCTGGAAAACATAATAAATTTGTCGTTACCAATGATAAAAGATTATCAAATAAAGAAATCGAACAAATGAGTATGTAACTTAATTAATATTTTGTTACTTTATCGTTAGGCATGAATTCTTATATTATCTAATTAATACAGTCGAAGATGCTAAAAAATACCGCGCTGAAGATAAAAAGGTTAAACAAAAAGAACAAGAACGTAATAGTTTCGAAAGATATTTAGGCAATTTACAAAATGTTCTCCAGGTAACTTTTTAAAGCTTTGGTGTAATTTATATTAATATATTAATATTATAGTGCGTATTACTGTATAATAAAAAAGGAAACTATTACATGGTTCGATGACAATCAAGAAGTAGAAAAGGAAGAATACGAACGTAAACGCGAATATATCATTAACCAAGTATTAAGGGAACTCGAAGAATTCCAGATAAATAATTAATAAATTGCCTCATCAGACTTTTCAGGTAAAAAATTCTAAGGAGTTGTGTATGTTGTAGAGCAATTGATTAAAAAATTATAACCTAGCAATTATTTTTTTTATATAAATTTGTGTTTGTTAGAAAACTCTTTGATCGAATAATTAAAGGACCACTCGAGTATACATTTTTTATTTTGTCAACAACACCTTTTGTACTCTAACGTCTTATTGAAATACATTTGAATGATCAATCCAACAAACAATAAACTATATATTTTAAACTTTGGATTACCTTCAAACTTCACTATTTCATAACAGTATGATTTTTATTTTTATTTAAGATTTATTTATGTAATCTTTTATTTTTATTTTGAGTAAAAGATCTATTGAAATAATATAACATAAATATACTGTATATTAACATTATAATGTCAAATTTATAAAACCTTATCTATATATATATAATGATTGATACAGACATTACTTTAAGCAGTTCAAAACATGATGATTCTTGAGACTTGAAATAAAAAAATTTTTTACAAAAATGTTTATTATAAAATTAAATGCTACAATTTCAAATATTGTTAATATCATAAAATGCAATTTTAATATAATTTCTTTTTTCAGGCACTTCTCAAATTGTAATATTAATTATTGATTAAATATTTTACAATTTATTATATATATAATTTACAACAATAATGATATATAAAGATATTTTTTCTGCAAATATCAACTTTCTAAATTACATATTTTCCATAAACCTTATATATAAAAAATTGTAGAAGAAATTATTTATCACTTTTATTCCAAGGCTATTATCTTTCCAATAAATTGATCTTTCTTTCTATATAATGAAAAAGATTTATTTATTAATGAAATATCATAAGAAAAATATTTAAAAAAGTTAGAATTAACTAGATTTTGAGCTTTCATTAATATTTTAAATTTTTAATATTTTTTTGTGCTTTATTGTATTTTTGTTTATTATAATTTCAGAATATTTCTTATTTGATTAAATATCAATTTCAAGATTTTAGATTCATTATAATCTATTTGAAGTTTGTTTAAAATTTGAATATATCTTTTCTATCAATCTGTTTTTACAATTCAAAAAGTACAATAAATAAATTTTTGTTTTTTACAAATTAATATAATAAATATTGTATATTTCCAGTTTAATATACATTTACTAATTCAATTAATAATTATATTTTCTTGATAAAATAATATTTCAAACAAACAAATAAAATTATTTATTTTCTAAAAAAATTTTTTTAACAAATAATAATAACATTTAAACCAAATCCATATCCAATATTCTTATTTTTCTTAAAATACATCAATTCCAATTATACAATATCAATTCAAAATTCTTTAATATATTTTTAAAATTTTTTGTTTTCATTATATTATTAAAAATCTATAGAAATATATTTACTTTATTATAATCTAATTCTAAAAATTGTTTTTTATTTCAAATTTTATAAAGAAAGTATATTTATAATTAAAAAAAATTCTTATCAATATTCCAATTCAAAAAATTGAAAAACAATAAAAATTATAATTATAATTATAATTATAATTAAATAAAATAATTATAAATATCAATATTTATCTAATTAACTTTTTGAAAAATAATTATATAAATTTAAAATAAAATATTCTGATTACTTTGGTTTTATATTTGAATTTCAAAAAACAAATATATATAAGAGCAAAAAAAAAATTTAACAGTTTCTATAATATAGAAAATATATATATTGTTGGGCCGGAAAACGGCGAGTCAGTCGCTTCACCGGTCCAAAGTTCACGTTACTAAAGGTAAGTTGAGGCATGTATGATTGATTTAGCCAGGCAGTACTAATTAACTTCTCTTCTTTTCTTTCCC
>CAJVPV010002595.1:0-12768 GCA_910591835.1 Acaulospora morrowiae
TTCTTGAAAAAGTTTGTTACCAAATAAGGAAATTTTTAAGTAAAAAATTGATTGTCGGGAAGAGTTTTTTTTTTTTTAATTATTGTATATAATTTAAAATTATTTTTAATAAATAAATATTAATAAATATATAAAATTATTGATATTGTTTAATAATATTAAAGTAATCAAAATTACAAATAAAGTAATCAAAATTACAAATAAAGTAATTAAAATTACAAATAAAAAAGTTAAATTTATATAATAAACATAAAAATTTTTAATTGAATCTAGAATTTAAATTATAGTAATTAAATTTATTTATATATAATTTAAAAACAACTATATTTAAAATATTAAAGTTAAGTTTAAAAATCCTAAAAATATTTAAAAATATTTAAAAAATGACTACACAAAAAATTATTTTAATAAAAAAAGTTTATTATTAAATATATAAATTTGAATAATTATTTTTAATTGTATATTCTTTTGTAATTATAATTGTTTAAGTAAATAATATTATATTTGTTAAATAATAAATAAAAATAAATAAATAATTTATTTATTTATTATAACATAATATAATTTATTCAAAAAACAAATATTTAATATAAAAAGAAATTATTATATTTGTTATCAATGAGATTTTTAAATTTCTTATATTAAAAAATCACAAAATTATTTGGAAAGCAAGCATGCCAATCTTAATTATGACTTGGAGACTAATCTGTATATGGTGGCTGCAGCAACTTCATATAGTTGGGTAAACAAAATTCTCTAGATAGCTAGATGCCATTCAAAGCATAATATAAATTTTGAAATTCGATTTTCTGTATTCTTGGATGGTGCCAAGGAGCTTTGGTGGATAAGCTGCTTTTGTTGAGACTTGCATTTAACTCTTTCTGACAAAAAGAGATGTATATCATGTTTTGGTTTATAAATCTTGTACTCGTAAGTTAAAAATTATAAATAATAATAGATATATAATAACCATCTGTTTCTTCAAAAAAAAAAACTACAAAGTTATATATTTTATAAAATTTTTTTTAAAAACAATATTTTAATTTAAATCTCTAAAATTTCTAAATCAAATTACAAATAAGAGTTTTTTAAAAAAATTTTTTTTTAATTTATGAATATAAATAAATAAATTTATATAAATTTATCATAATTAACTTTTTAATTTAAATATAATATTTAACCATAAAAACAAAATCAAATACTGTATGTATTATATATACATTTAATATTTTTATTTTAACCTCATTTGATATACTATATATAGCAAATAGGTATTAATAATATAAACAAAAATTTTCATTTGTGATTACAATAATATGGATTTATTAAAATACAGTTATTAAATTTTTTAATAATTATAAAACGGCTTAAAATCGTGATGCTCAACAAGTGATTGGATACTTTATGACAAGGAAGTGATGCTCCTGTGACAATTTTATAATCATAGATTTACAATACTGTAATACAGTAGTGGTCATTGAATCCAAATTAGGGTGATCTTAGGAAGATATATAATCATAACTTGTCAAAACCTTCCCCAGACTTCATTTAAGGACTCTAGGGTACAAATTATCGTAATAAATATTTGAGCACTAATTAAACTTCATCGTTATGAACGATCCCCAAGATATCGATTTTTTTTCACAAAGCTTCGGTGAGAAATTGTATATTAATTTTATACGTGCGCAATATATTACGAAGATCTCAAAATCAATACAGTAATTATCTCACGAGAATAACGCAGAAATTTGGCTTTGTCGTAGTTTAAAGACAATATATGTTTTGTGTCTTCACTTGACAATTATAGATAGCAAATTTTTAGTCTTTCTTACCGAATTAACTAATAATATTTGTACTATCGTACTAAGAACATATCCCGAAATCGACCCGTGATTTATCTCATCACATTCCCGGTTTATATCTATTAATCGACTCGCGAAAGGATGAAGGGTCAAATGGTCTTGGTATATTTTATTATTTAATTAAATGAATTTAGAAGTATTTAATGACGCTTTATTAACATCATTCTCTTTTAGTTGACAAATTTATCATTTCGAAAGAATCATTAAAAGAATTTTGCAATAAGATGGTCCCATCAAGTTTTAAATCATTCTCGGACGTCAACTATTCGGCGTTGAATTCAGTTTCGGTTAATCTAGTTGGTTGTTACGGAAACCACTCGTTAATTGCGAAACTCTTATATAAGCAACAAATAATTAACAAAAAAATGCAAGTATTTTATTTTACGCTTACAGTAAGATGCCTTGAAAAGAAAGATACATACGAAACGGCCTATTTAATAATGCAGATGAACTCACTTAATACAATATTATACTATACCTTAGATATAATTTACTTGCAAATTCACAATCGCCTGTAGAAAAGCATTACTTGAGTCCTGGAATTTATTTGCTTGTGATTCCTCCACTAAGCTTAGGTTTAGTTATTCATTGGCCTGAACCTGGATGTTATGAAGAAAATATTTCATCTCAAACAAAGAAGAAAATGATAAATTTACACAGGTTATTAGCTTTGTATTTACCGTAATATTTTAAAGATAATGCTAACTACTTATACATCGCACACGTACAGATATCTTACCAAACTTACGGATCATCAACTCTGTTTAATGAGTGAATCCGACTTGGAATGTTTTACTAAGAATTTGGAGAATGAGGGAGAATACAAAGATTTTAAAATATTGCCAGGATTTCAGGTTCGTAATTATAAATTGGGAGTACAGTATTGTTATTCATAAATTTTTTAATATTTAAGTTAATGAACAACACAAGAACTTTATACATAAATAAAATAGATTCATTTGCCACAACAAATAATTTCAGATATTCGTGATGGATATTCTCTGCGACCTACTGGTAGGCTGGAATAATTCGTAAAATTTTTCATAATCTACATATTAATCTAATTAAGAATTTTTAGTGGTTGAATCTGTAACTAGTCAAACATTAATCACCAAAAAAATTATTGGCACATCGAAAATCATTCGATGTGCTCTTAATACTGAGTATAGAAGGTTTAAAGAAGATTTTTGTAAAAAGCTTGATGGGCATGCTTTACGTATAAGCAAAAATATGACTTTTAAAAATTTAGAAATATTGATTAAAAACGGGTTGCCTGAAATGGAAGAAGAGCTACTCGGTCCTTACAGAAAGAAGTTAGAAGATGTGAAGACACAAATAGAGCTTAAGAAAGCGCAAGAAAGGGACTCCATAAAAGAAGACGCAGAAATTTTCACTAAATATGTTTGGACAAAATTAAGACAAGAATACATGTATGGACCTCATTATCATGTAAAATATAAGGAAGTTTTAAAAAGTTTTTATGTAACCATTTTTTTATTTAAACAGTGAATTTGAACTACTAATTAATAAAGAATCGACTAACAATCTCACTACGCAACAAGTCAATGATAATGAGACCATGAATCAAAGTAAGTGACTGTATTATAATTATGCTTTATTTTTATATAATTTTAATATATCATCTTATATATTTCACAAAGGAATCGAAAATATCAAATTAAAATATCAGGCTGAGTGTGATCAAATAGAGAATTCTTTGAAGATAAATTCGAAAGGATGGAAAATATTAAAAAAACGATATTTTTTCTTAAGCATTTTTATACAAGATTTATTCAGTGACATGGATCAAGATGGAGATACACAGTCACAGTTGTTAAATGAACAAGTTAGGCAATCAATGTGTCAGGTAATATTTAATATATTCATGGACAAGGAATTGGATTATAACAAGCTCATAAAGAAGTATTTTGTGGGGAAAGATCAGGAAAAAATAGAAGAGAAGAAAAGTTCTTGGTCGCTTCAATCGCTAATGAAATCGTTGGCAAACATATTTCGAACTGATAACTCCAAATTTAATCGCGCTTTGCACCATGCAGAAACATCAGTTACCAAAACATCTGACAGAAATTTTATTAATGAAATTATTTCAATGGAATTTGAGTCTCTTTCTAAACAAAAGCATGAAATTATTGATTTATTTCTGAAGGAATATGAAAGTTGGAAGAGAAAGATCTTTCCAGGAAATATTCAGGCGATTGTTCCAAAATACAATGAATCTTATATGAAAGAAGTTACTAAAAAATTTGATTCAGAATATTTACGCTCTAAAGAAATAATAGAAGAGAAAGAATTTAATATAATCTGCAAAGAAATAGAAAACAAGTTTCCCACAGGGTAAGTTGCTTGTTAATATGCGTTTTATAATATTTTTACGCATTATTATATAGTAACGCATTATTTTACATTAGGCATATTTTAAAGATATTGAATTTATATGGTAAATCTTTTACATTTCAAATAACATAACATGTTATCTAAAAACAATTATTTCTTATTTTAAATAGAGAACCTTTCTTTTATAAAAGAATATACAAACTATCAAATATCTTACGAAATCGAAACCATCAAGTCTGACCAACTCAAAATTACAATCTATCAAATGTCAATTGATGGAGGAGATAGTTTTCTACATTCTGAAGACGAATTTTATATCCTCACACCAAAATTCAATCATCAATATATCAGTAATATCGAAAATTCTTTCCAAATAAATCTAGAAACTCACGAAATTAGGTAAATTATGTGAAAAAAATTGGTTATTTCAAACTTTCAAATTTATCAAATATCTTTATCCCTACATAGGAATATTTCACAAATTGAAAATAAATTTTTTCTCGCGCTATGGAACAACAATGAAAATCGACTGGAGATATATTTTGACACTGCATCCCGACTATCATCATCTATTCAATCTAATCCATTCAAAATATTATATCCAGAGAAAAGCTCCCTTATTTCTGTAAATGAGTCTAAGGGGTTAATTGGATCTTATAATATTAATTCGGGAGTTGTGAGTAATCTTTTTTGATTAATTATAATCATTAAATTGATGTAAAATTTTATTTGCGAATAACTACCTTTAATTTAGCTAAATGTTTACACATTTGATGAGAAGTTTATTACTCTTATTCCATGGGCCACCAATGTTCAGTTAGTTCAGTGGTATAGTCATATGGTACCGGAAATTCAACACTTTTTCTTTATTAAAGATACTGAAGATATTATGTTTCATTGAGAAGAATGGTCGCTGCAGAATTTATATGATATTCTACGATCAATTCCGACCTTGTTCGTTGCAATTACCACCAGAATCATCCAAAGTTCTAAGTACACCCGATGGATCATGTATTGTGGCTTTCACAAAAGATACCGTGTTAGAACAGGAAAACGAAAACAACGATGCTGATAGTAAAACCGAAAAAGCAGACCGTTATAATCCAGAAAATCAAATGGAAATTATTAAAGCACATGTATTTTTTTGTGCAAATTTTGGTAGCCCTGCTAGTAAAGGCATGTGATATTTAGATTAATTATATTATATACGGTTATTACGACTAATTGCAGTACTGTAATTGTTTGTTACTATAGTTATACCTATGCCAAAAAATATGCAATCCGTTGAACATTTTCAATTCTCTTATATCAAGAAACAACAAATGCATCTTACTACCCTCGATGTAGTTAATGGACAGTTTTGTTCGTTGATTACTAAAATTACACTTGAAAAAACATCGCGCAAGTTTCAGCGGAGATCTAACAAAAAATTAATGGGAAAAGTAAGGATTTTGTCATCCGACTACCGAAATGACAGCCATTCATTTTTAGAAGGAAGGGATACTCGATTCTCTAAGAACGTTTTGGTTGGAGAAAGTATTGTTATTCAAAATGAAAAAAGGTGTATTCTTGAAATACAATCAAACACGAGATTGAAGATTGCAGGAGCCTTTTCAAATATCGCAGATCTACATTCATGGATGGATTTTCAAATTGAACCCCAAACAAATATTAATAGCTTTGTCAACGTGTATCAATACATGTTTGAAAAATACCCAATTGATAGCTGCTGTATAGATACCGAACAAAATAAGTCTTTGAGCTTGACTATAACCCTGGATTTGTCTGGTCGCAATGTTGAAGATTACGAAGAAGGATTCAGAGATTATGTCTACGAGATGTTCGAAGAATTAAAACGTTCCACAAAAAAACCAGCAAACAGCCTAAAAAAATTCAAGATTGGTAATTCAAAGCTAACATTAATTAGAACATTTTTGGAGAAATTTTTAATAATACACAAATATTTAACTTAGACGTAATGAACTTTTCGGAACTTAATATTGGTGACCCTGACTTTCAAGAAAACAAGTCATCAAAATTTTATCTTGGAGAATGGATAATTCAGCTTTCTTGCTTAATTCCTATTCAAATTGCGGTTGCCCGAAACAATGTGTTCCAGCCACTACAAGATGGGTTATCATCAAATGACAATGGTCTAGATGGCATTGGCCTTAACCTAAATAATATTGCACAAAATATTTCTTTCGGGTGGTATGAAGGAATCTTTAAACATTTTTGTGACCGCCAGGTTAAAGTAGTTTCTAGCATAGGCGAGCAATCGTGTGGAAAATCTTACATGGTAGGATATAGTGTACACAATACGTAGCATCAAATTGATACATCTTTACTAATTCATATTTGAAAGTTAAATCACCTGGTGGGAACTACATTTGATGGATCCACAACGGTTGGTGTACATCTATAAAATACTATACTTCTATCTCTCTGGTTTCACTTTATTGGTTATTTTATTTTTTTTGGAACTAGAGATGCACTGAAGGTGTCTGGATGTCACTGGGTAAGTATTTAGATATTCATATAAACGAGACATAATCATTGTATTTACCTGATAAATTAATTAGCTATTACGGCACGGTGTATATACGTAGCCTTAGACTTTGAAGGCTTTATGTCCCTCGAAAGAACTCGACAAGAAGGTAAATAAATTAGAACCTAACGTATTGTAATATAATATTGGTATTGACTTATTGATATTTAGACTTGTTCTTGACTCTATTCAACACTGTAACATCCAATATCATTCTTTTTAACGTAAACCATATTCATGTTAACCTTTTTTGTTAAAAAAACTTTTTGCATAATACGCATTTCATATATAACTTATAACATTTCACATAACTTTTTTAAAATAAGACTCAATTTGCGGTTAATTGTGATATGTCAACGATGTTTCAAAAATTCCAGGATGGTGCCAATCAACCGCTATCGAACGACCCAAAGCTATTTAAGGTATTACATATTCAGTAATGAAAATTACAAATAATTTATGCCGTATGTAAATAAAGGTTCATTTGTTACATAGGCAAAACTATGCGTCATAATCAAAGACGTTCCTAAACAAGACAGAGAAGATACTGTTCGAGTATTTTCTTTAAATTTAAACTCCATGATCGATCAGGTATTTGCGTTATATTGTTTTATGAACATTGAGAAATATAATCAAAATCTCTGTATAACTCAAGGAAGGAGAGGACAATTTTATAACTCGAATGTATCCAGGTGGCCTTATAATAATTCCTTATCCGATTTTTCATGAAAAAGGAATGTATCAAATTTAGTCTTGCATTTTTTATTTTCGTTTTCCAAAATTAACATTTTTTTTTTTCTAGGGTTTGGCATTTGAGATTTTTTATACATTAATACATTATCTATTTGTTAATGCATACTATTTCTTCTTTATCACCTTTTTATCATCCCCCGTTTTATGTGGATTAAACTTTGTTTTTCCATAGTTGGTATGTATTTATACTTATGTCTACACTGTATTTGCCGTTGTTTTGAAAGCAATACGAGAAAAAAAGTATAAATAATGCACAATTGCTATTTCACAGGTTTACAAGTCTAAAAAAATTTAAAAATATACTAGAGAAACAAGAAGCGAGATATACAAATGCACAAACCTTTTTACAGAACACAAAAATTATTATGACAAAAATTATGGTATAAATATATAAGAATCTTCTGATATGTAAATTTTTATTGGCCAATTTTTTAATTTGGTGCGTAATTTATTAGATATGCGATTGGGGTTCTTTGGATGACAATTTGATCCAAATTCGCGTGTCTACATTAAAGAAATTGCTTCGAACGGCTATATCCAAAGGTTTAGAAGAAAAGAATCCAACAATTGTGAGCTTGATGGTAGGTTTTACGCTATTTCAATGAAAAAATGATGTATTTAAATATACTGTATATTATGTACTTAGAATCATAACACGAGAACAAAGATTGATGATCCTGTGGTCATGCTGTCTGAAATATATGAAGACTTTGACAATTCTAAGGAGCTTCTTTGTGATGAGGGCATACTTCTTTTCGAAGAAAATATCGATTTCATGCGTTTGTCTGCTGATCTGAGAAAGTACTTTGAACAAAACATACATCAAAGAAAAAATTTTTACGATGACACTAAATGGTTTAAGGGACTAGATAAATTTTTCAAATATATTATTTATCGAAGAACTGAAAGAGTTAGAGAATGGTTTGAACAAAACACCTGTGAATTTCCGCAAGGCAATAGTGACATTCAAATTAGACATTGTGACATGGAGAATGAAATAAACAGGATTACTATCCTTTGGACTTTGTGTGGAATGAACTGCTCCCATTGTGGATTCCGATGTATAAAAAACCGTGATCATGAGAATGAACACGATTGCTTAACGGATCATAAATGCCATTTTCCATGTCAATTTCTGGAAGCACATACGAATAAATTACTCATTTCTCAGTGTAAACACGAAGCCGGTCATTATGGAAGGCATAAATGTGACAATGCCGGTCATGTATGCGGAAAGCCTTGCAGTTTAAAGGATTGTAGTAATTGTCAAAAAGTATGCGCAAAAGAAATAGGTCACGAGGATAGCGAACATATGTGTCAGTCAGAACGTATGTAAATTAAATAAATTACCTGTTATGTTGCTATTTATCTTACTAAACTAGGAAACGGAAACCGTTTATAAGTCCTGAGCTTAAAGTTAATTAAAGTATAAATTTAATTTAAACACTATAAATTTATAGGTATAATAATTAGGATTTAAATTATGTAATGGTTAAATTATTTATTAGAATAATTTATTAAAAAATAATTTATTGAATTTGCTCGACAAATACACAAATAACGAAAATACGCAAAACTACTTACTTCATGTAAGACAGTATCGAGAATTATAATAGGATCGATCTTCTTTTTTTAAAATAATTCACACAATTATCGTATAGATAATAAAAATATGTAAAAGTTATAATTCCAATAATAATAATATAGCTAATCCTTAAGTTTGCTTAACAAATATACAATAACGAAATAGTCAATAATATTATAGTGAATCTGGTTTTCTTTTAAGTTTAATTAACGAATATATACAGTAAATAACAAAGTGTGGTTGTTTATAAGTTGCTAATTCTATTATAGTTAATAAAACTTATTTATAATATTTCATTTGAGTTTCCCGATACTATTATTAAAGTTTAATTAATTATAAAAGTTTCATCTTAAGAATTTGCACAAGAAATAGAAATAAGTTTATAAACTCATTTATACTATTTTATTCGATACTAGTTATTAAAGTTTACTTAATTATAAAAAGCTTTATCTAAAGTTTCTTTACTCATCAGAAGTTTATCAATTATAAACATATTAAACATAAATTGTAATAAAATATTTCGTCATTGCAAAAATAGTTTCGCTAAAAATTATTACAAAAAACTAACCCATAAATTTCTCACAATTTTGCTGTTCTATTACCTACTAAATTTAAATTAGTTAGTGTGATATTCTCGTGCAGTAGGGGACATAAGTAACCTACCCCCTTAATTTTCTGAAAATGCGCAGTACATTATTTATTTTAAAGTTCGTAACCAATGCTGATCCCTAATACATAGTATAGTCGCCATTCGAATTTATTAGTGCCGTGATCCGGCGATTCATACTATTAGTCAGATTCATGGCAAGCTGATCTGGAAGAAGGTTCCATTCTCTCGATATTTGCCCCTTTAACACCTTGATCGTTTTAATTTTTTTTTTGATACTTTAATCTTTAGCAGCCGCCATAAGTTTTCTATGGGGTTTTGGTCTGGTGACATTGCCGGCCAAGAAAGTTCAGTTATGCCGTTTTCTTCCTTCCATTTTCTTGCGATTTTTGAACGGTGCTTGGGATCATTGTCTTCCTGCAAGATCCAACCTAAATTATCATCATCAAAAAATTCACAGGCAGAGGGCAAAAGACCCCTTTCATAGATACTACACATAAAACGGGCGTTGAGGTTCTGCTGAAAAAAAATTAGTTTACCAAACCCTCGAGCTGAAAAACAACCCCATACATGAACTTTTTGCGGATATTTGACCGTACGAAAGACCTTTCGTTTCCCAATAAACTGCCAAACCTTTCTATTCGACTGGTATAGTTGAAAGGTTTCACGAACCTATAAAAGTGCAGATGATCAGGTTTTGTATTACCCTTTATATTCTGAAAATTTGGGCGCTCTTGTATTATAATTTTGGGAAATAATGGGGGGTAGGTTACTTATGTTCCCCACTGTATATGTAGTGCATTTGCGATATTTTCCTATTGATTTCTTTAATATAAACAATTAACAATACAATTATAAGCAGTGACACTTTATGAAAACGTAAATCGAGAAATGAAACACCTGATTAACACAAAACACGTCTTGTGAGGGAGCGTGAATACAAAAACAGAAAAGAAAATCAAAAGAAAATACCGAAGAACGAGAGACGTGTCTTGCACGTAATAGAGAATGAAAGCATATAAAGTTAGCAACAGAAACAAATGAGCAGTGGGAAAGACATCTAAATTATTATCGAAAACAAAAAACTTACTTGAGGGACATTAATAACAAAAATCAAGGTACAATAAATCAAGAGCTGAATTCACAAAGACAACAACCACAGCAACAGCAACAGTCTTGTCAAAATATTGATGTAAATTGTGCAACCACAAATGTTGAGTCACTTTCTGCTATATTGAGTAAATCTGAGCAAGATCCTTTGAAGAAATTTCGTAAAAAAATTGAAAATTTTAGACAAACTTTGTTTTATATGTAATCAAAGCTTCTCATCTATAAATATCAGAAAAAGTAAATGCGTATGTTGTTATAAGGAGAATTCACCAGAAAAAGTAAATGCGTATATTGTTATAAGGAGAATTCACCAAAAAAATTCATGGCAGAAAACAATATGGACCCCGGAGGAGTACCCAATGAGCTTCAAAATCTCACAGAAATTGAGGAAATGTTAATCGCACGTGTTTTTCCTATCATGTGAATCTATAAACTTCGTGAAGGACAAAATGATTATCATGGAAATGTGATCAATTTTTCTCAAGATGTTCAAGAAATTGCCACAAAACTTCCTCGACATCCATCATAATTAGATGTGATTATTATACATTGCTAATCCACAAGTAATTCTGAAGTATTCAAAGATTTTAGAGTTTATCATACTAAAGTTGAGTTGCTAAAGTATTATTATGGTTAAAAGAAAACAAACATTACTATTATAATATAACTATTGATCATGAAATTATCCAGTACTTACCTATTGATGGTTCAATTGACGAATGACATCCAAAATATTGCTGAAAAATCAAATGACAATAATAAAAGCGAGGATGATATAATTACACATACTTTTGTTTTGCTTTTTTCTGCAAATAGTTTTGAAGATATTGTTATAAAGAATATCTTTGATCAAATACAGAAAAATAGTCCTATTATATGGCCATAAATAAATAGCAATCCTATTAATGAATTTCAAATGGCAGGATATATTGCATATGCATTTCCATCTTTATATCCAACTGTGCAGATCTTCGTTCTGGATGACTCAAAAAGAAAAAACTTGCTAAATATTTCAAACATCTTCTTTTATATAAAGATGGCAGATTTACAAGGCATATATGTTGGTGATTTTTTGCATATAATTTTGAGATGCACTGGAGAGCACTACAAGAATGAAATATATATGCTAAGCAAAACTTTAACGAAAATCAAATCACAATTTCAGATATTCAGGAAAGAATCACCCAAAATGATAATTATATGGCTGATAAAATTATGAGATTTGATGTAGGTTTATGTGAAACTTGTCAATTCTAAAACTCACAATATTATGAACTATCTGATATGATTAAACAAATAGGTTCCCAAGGTTTAATTTTCTTTACATTTAGTGCTGCTGATTTGCACTGGCCTGAGCTTTACAAGCTTATGCCATTTAAAGATAATTTTGAAACTATTGTAAACAATAATCAAAATATTATTGATAATCCCCATATTGTAGTATGGTTTTTTAGATAGTTATTTGAAATTTTTTTAATAATGTTCTAAAAACACAATAGAATTTAGAAAATTGGTGGTATATATTTGAATGGCAACATCATGGAAATGTTCATATATATCTGAAATCAGCAAACAAAAAATGTACCCAAAATAGAATGGAAGCAAATGAAAGAAAATGAAAGCAAAATAAATGAAGTTATACAATATCTTAATAATTTAGTTACCACAATTAATTCAGAACTTGATATGTCCATTCCTAAACAGCATTCATGTTAAAAGAATAGAAATAAATTGTGTAATGATCAGCAAGATTATATTGATCTAATTAACAAACTACAAAGACATATCTGATGTAGTTCTACATAGGGTTCCAATCGGTACCATTCAGTATGGTATTTCATAAAACTGATACCGAAAATATTTTTCGGTATGAAACTTTGCAATACCGATACCGAACCGAAAGTACCGAAATTATCAAAATTAAATAAGTTTATATTTTTAACATAGC
>CAJVPV010002596.1:0-12767 GCA_910591835.1 Acaulospora morrowiae
GGCTGGTTAAAACCAGTGTTGTTTTTAAGAAAAGTGTATAGACTTTATTATCATAAAGACAAAAATCTTTTGAGAACATCTGTTTTTGGATTGGCAAAAGGATCAGTGGAAAGAGTTTTTTTTTATATTCTACTTTATTTTACTTTTATTTTTCTCATTATTTATATAGTTCATTTTTCACTTTAACAGTATACCACATTGGTTCTGTTTATCTAAAGTGCCTTCCTGCTACTAGTTCTCTGTTTTATCTTTCTCCTAAGATAGAAACAATATATAACAAATTGGTGGTGACTGTGAAATACTGCTTACCTATCTTGAGAAAACTGCAAAGAAACAAATCTTAAAGAAGACTGTGTGAAAACTTTGTTCAATATTGAAGGTATTTACAGCAAGAGAAAGCCTATAATTTGAAATTCAAAGTCTAACAAAAAGACTATCAGCGGTAAAAAGATTTATAATAAATTATCAAACATTTGTGAACATTAACTACTTGTATAATCAATTGTATTTAAACAATCGAGAATTAACTAAAAAAGACATTCAGCAAAGACAGCCAGATAAATCTTGTATTGTTTGTTTTTCCCCTATCGGAAATTATAATATTCACTTTAATCACTTTTGGAATTGATTTTATATTACCTTTCCTGTTACCCAATATTCATTTAGAACCTATCATTACTTTGTCCAACAAATTGTTAGTTTTCTTCTCTACATCAGTACAATAGAACAATTAATCTTATCTATCAGATACTCTAAACCTGTTCACTTAGATAGGATTGCCAAAAATATTTTTCAAGCATTTAATATTTATTATAATTTTGAAATAATTGAACCTTCTCTTCCCTTAATATTTCTTTTACTATCCAACCAATTAAGAATAATTTATTTGAAGATATAAGTTTTAATTCATTTGAATATACAGTATCTTAAATATTCCAAACATCATTCCTGACAATCTCCTTATTAATTATTTATTCAATAACAAAGCTTTAAATTTAGATTTATTGTTTCAAGAACTCAATACCTTAAATACCATAGCAACTATTCAAAATGTGTTTAATTATTTAAAGGCCAATAACAATACCCAAGTCCTTCGAGTAGAACTATTTTTTGGAAATAAAACTCAAGATCCTTTGACCTGATTCTTTGCCTTTACTAAAGCAAGTCAAGTAAATGGATGGGAACAACCAAAAAAGATGCAAATGCTAGCTGCCCATTTCCAAAATGAAGCTGAAGACTGGTGGACTGAATATGTTACTGATAATGGCACTGACTATACTAGAGATCCTTATAGATCAGAAGATTTTGCAACCACATTTCAAGAAAAATTTTGTACTCAACAATGGCAAAACAAATGACTTAAAGATTTAAAAGGAAGAAAACAAGACCGCTCTGAATCTGTGGACTCTTACTATACAGATTTCAAAAAACTTATTAGACAAGTTGACCTTGAAGAAAACATAGATCTTCAGAAACTTTGTCATTTTCTCAGAAAATTGAGACCCAAAGTTGTATCTCTTGTAGCCATAAGTGCACCTGCAAATGTTGATGCAGCATTGCAACTTGCTCAACAATATAAAAACAGTCAAGACCTTATTAACTATAAACAACCTATTAGATCCAAACCAGAAAAGACTTTTGGATTCAGAAATAAAAAAACCTTATAAGATTTAATGGATAATCTTGTTTAGAAGTTCGAAAAAATGCATTTAAAACTTGCAGCACAAATTGAAAATATTTCTGCCAAAGTTGAAAGAAAGAGCAAGTTATACTATAAGTCTGATACTTCCAAGTTGCCACTAGCATACACATCACAAAAAGATACAAGAACCTGTTTCAAGTGTGGCCAGGTAGGACACATCGCCTGTAATTGTTTGTCAGAAAGATCCATGCCTTCCCAACAATATTACCAACAAAATCAATATGTCAAGAAAAACAAATGTGTAAACTATCTTACAATTGAAGATACTTTTGATAAAGAAGCATTTAATGAAGAAGAAAAACTTGTATATGTGGGACAGAAAGCCAGACCACAACCCTATACTACCAATCGAAAAGAACAAAAAGAAAAAATCAAGCAATCAAAATCAACAAAAGAATTTAACTTGCGATTAAAGAAGAGTACTACTCAACCAATAAAAGTAGAAGATCTATTTGTCCATTATCAATCTTCTCCAACACAATCTATTTTCTCAAAGACAAAGAAGTCAAAAATGAAATCCTAACTGTCTGTAGTTGATAAGTTTATATTATATGACATTTCTAAAAATATCCTCAAATTATAGTCAAGTGTTACTGTGGAACAAATGCTTCAATATCCTAACCAACAAAAAAATCTTGTCAAAATTCTCAAGAGACCAAAGAAAACAGTTGAAACCAATTACTTTCAATCAGAAAATGACTCCAGAAAAACCTTATCAACTAAATGCTATATAAAAATCAAAGGAAATTCCGTAATTGCCATTTTTGATTCAAGAGTTGCTGTCAGTATTATCACGAACAAACTGATACATAAATTAGAATTGTACCTAGACACTCCATTCAAAACTATTATAGTTACTACCAATAGAAACAGAGTCCATGCATTGGATCAAATTACTTAAGTCCAAATCTGTATTCAAGATTTAATCATTTCAATCAAGCTCTAGATTATTGAATCTCAAGAGGAAACTCTTTTTTTGGGAATTGATTGGTTCCAAAAGATAAAGGCCAAGTGGGATTTTGATTCCCAAACCTTATAGATTCAATATTAGAACAAAACTATCAAGATCGCAACTACTTACTTCACTGATAAAACATTCCAGTATATCACGGATTCAGAAAACAGTGATGATGAACTTGAAGAAATTGAGTATAATGATAAAGATTTGGAAGAACAAGAAACCTACTCCTTTGATTATGCTAAAAGAGATGAGAAACATGAAAAAACTGAAGAACTTGAAACCCAAATCGAAGAAAATTCAGTGATCTATCTTTCTGATTACATGATTAATCAAGAAACAACATCCAAAATTCATCTAATCACTGATGAACAACAAGAAGTAGTTGACCAAATTATAAAAGAAAATAAAGATGTATTTGTAGAACATATCTCCAAAAAAGACCAAACTCAAAATCTAGGAAGAACTATTGTGATCACACACTCTATCGATATAGGAAATGCAAAACCCATCAAGCAACATGCATATAGAACATCACTAGATTAACAAGACTTCATCAAAAGTGAAATTGATGAAATGCTAAAGAAAGAAATCATTAGTCCTATCTCCAGCTCTTGGACATCTTCAGTTGTGATTGTACCAAAGAAAAATGGCAAGAAATAATTTTGTATTGATTTCCGAAAATTGAATAAGATTACAGAAAAGGATGTCTACCCTCTCCTAGTGATCAATGACCTTCTAGACTTCTTCCAAGGTGCCAGATAGTTTATCTGTCTTGATTTAACAAGTGAATATTAGCAAGTAGCCATAAGCAATAAAGACAAAAAGTAGACTGCTTTCATCACGAAATATGGACTCTATAAGTTCAATGTTATGCCTTTTGGATTGTGCAATGCTCCTGCTACTTTCCAACATCTCATAGATAAACTTTTTGGATTCTACAAAGAAAATTTTGTTGAAGTATACTTGAACAACATTACTATCTTCTCCAGAATATTCCAAGACCACTGTAATTACATAAACATCATTCTAGATGTTCTTTGCCAGGCAAACTTGAAATTGAATATAAAAAAGTACCACTTCTTTCTTGCCAGTGTCAAATGTTTAAGACATGAAATCAGCCATGATGAAATTATGCCAGATAATAACAAAATTATTAAAGTTAGAGACTTTCCAAGACCAACAAATGTCAGATAACTTAGAGGCTTTTTAGGATTAGCATCTTACTATTGAAAATTTATTGCCAACTTCTTAATTATTGTCAAATTATTAAATGAACTTTTGGAAAAACAAGTACTTTTTGAATAGACTGAAGTACAAGAAAGAGTATTCCAAATGCTAAAATGATACTTAATTTCTGCATCAATTTTAAGATATCCTGATTTTAATCAACCATTTTATCTTCACATTGATACTTCTGATACTAAATTGGGAGCAGTACTTGCTCAACAAAAAGGAAAACAAGAATATGCCATCGCATATGATAGCAGAAGTTTAATCAAACCTGAATGAAATTACTTTATTATTGAACAAGAATATCTAGCAGTCATCTGGGCTGTTGAACACTTTTATCAATATCTTGGGACTAATCATTTTTATCTAGTAACTGATCACTCAGCCCTTCAATGGTTAAAGATATCTAAACTTAAAGAAAGAAGAGCCAAATGGATTCTACATCTGAAACCCTACAACTATACTGTTATTCACTAAGCAGAAAGAAAGCACAACAATGCTGATGCCATGTTATACATATATGAAACAGAAAAAACTATCTATATGCTCCAATAAGATGATGATGATTGGAACTCTAATTATAGTTTCACAACTGCCAATTCTGTTGCACTTTATACTTCTGATCATGAAAAATCCCTTTACAAAGTTGAATAGTTCATTGCAGGAAGATACTGTCCTATCTGCAAGAAAAGAGCTAAAGACCATCATACCCATACCTTTTGTAACTGGTATAAGAAATTATCTGACCAAAACAGATATCCCTTTAAAGATAAATATGCCTGTAAAAGAAAACAAAGAGCAGATGATGTCCAATCGATGATAACTCAATCTACTCAAATTATTTTAGATGAAATTCATTCCTATCCTCTTTCAAAAAGAAAATTTCAACATCAACTTCATGATTATAATTTCTATCAAATTCCAAGGACAAGATTAAGTGATAAAGAATTTGAAGAACAAATCTAACTGTTTGATAATTACTGGTGGTTACCAAAACTAGAACAACCTTTCAAACGATATAGAGAAGAATTCAATAACTATTTCAAAAACTATTTTTGCAATTCAGTCTGGTGGACAGATACTAATCCTGTTATCTATTATTAAACCTTCTTGAGGAAACAATTAAAGAAATTAGATGTAAAACAGAATCCAGACCAGGTAGTCGGTGTCCTGGCAACCAAACTTTAACAACATGGAAACACAACAATATTATCAATTGAAAAATTATATCTTTAATAACAAACTATCAACAAATATAGATAACAATCAACAAAAACATTTATAATCACAAAGCAAATTTTTCAAAGTTAAAAACAACCAACTTTACAAGAAAGACAGGAGAAGAAAAACCTGAAACCAACTATTCAAAGTCATCCAAAAACATGAAATTGAAGCAATACTTTATTTGATACATAATCATCCTACTGGTGCACACTTGGGAATTGACAAAACCTTTGAGAAAATTCGTGATCAATATTACTGGCCTCAGATGTTTGAAAATATCAAAGACTACATCTGATAATGTGACCAGTGCCAAAAATGTGGAAGATACAAAACACTAGGACCCTTGCATCCCATTCCTGTTGAAGAACTCTTTTTCAGAATTGGAATAGATATTGTAGAACCTTTACCAATTACCAAACAAAAAAACAAGTATATTGTTATTGTAACAGATTACTTCACCAAATGGCTTGAAACAGAAGCAATCTCTAAAGCTACTGGAAAACATGTAGCAGAATTCATCTATTAAGTTATTATCTGTAGACATGAATGCCCAAAACAAATTCTGTCTGATAGAGAAACTCATTTTCGAAATAAAATAGTAGATGGATTACTCAAATAATTTGAGATAAGACATTTATTATTCATACCATATTATCCTCAAACCAATGGATTGGTTGAACAATTTAACAGAACTTTATATAAGTTACTTGCAAAGTTAACTAAAGGCAAAAAAGATTGGGTTCAACATATTTTACCAGTACTTTTTGCTTATAGAACATCAAAACAATCTTCTACGAAAATGACACTATTTTATTTACTTTATGAATGAAAATCTCAAATGCCCACAACAAACATGGATGAAGTATTGCAACTAACAATTCTTGATCGATTGTATACTTTATTAGAACTTTCACAACAACAGAAATAAGTAAGAAGAAATATTCACAAGGAATAACAAAAACAAAAATGAAGATTTGATCAAAAAGTAACAAAGTATAAGAAATTCAAAATCGGGGATAAAGTATTAATGTATGATGCCACCAGAGACAAACACTTCATAGAAAAATTAAAACCAAAATGAAAAGGGCCCTTCTATATTCATAATGCCTTGCCCAATGATGTCTTCAAGCTTAGAACGATAGAAGAAAAAGTTCTTGCCGTCTCTATTAATCTCTTTCTCTTGAAACCATATTTTGACCAATCAACATGAGAATCTAATATATACATATAGGAAGAAGCATCCTTTAGCTACTGAAAAGTTCAGTATCCAGGTTGCACAACATGAATGCAGATGCTTAAGTAATCCAGTTCTTCACTTGTACCAAACTCAGCACAAGTATTACTAAATCCTTGAATAAAAAAGAAGACCTAAAGAAATTAGTGAAACAAGTGAAAGATGTAGTGTAATAGAAGTGACCTATAGAGTACTCCCTGTCCATTACAGCCAGTTCACAAAACATACTCAGCAACTACTGCATCTTCCACAATGAATCCACAAACTTTGAAAAAGAAAATGCAAGAAAAACGAAATAAAAAGCAAACCTCTAGTTAAATAAGAAGGAAGAAAAAGACCTGTCAAAGGGAGCAGAAGCAGGATTTTCCAACAGGCAAAGAAGACCTTCCAGATGAGATACTCTGTTTCTCAAATTCAAGTTCTCCAACTCTAACTCCCTATTGAGATTGTAAAGGAAGTGTGCATCCCGAAGTATCTCCAATTTTCTTTTTAATCTTTCCACCTCTGATTCCAAAGTCCAAAACCTTTCTCCTTGATGAACTTGATGCTCCAAGACCCTGACTCTTTCTTGAAGCAACACAATTGTCTCCCAGAATGGATTCCTGAGACCAGAGTAAGTTAGGCAAGCATTTCTTGACAAATGATTCTTTCTTGGTATTTTTTAGAAGAATTTTGGATTGAAAATTACCCTTCCAATCGACTTTCAAGAAGACCTTAAGTACATAACATGGTGAAACCTCAAAAATACTCACAAAAATCTATAAAAAGGACAGCTGCCCCAAACAACATGCTTCTTTTTCAGATTTGAACATTTTTAATATGCAACTAATAATTCCCATGGCTGTTTATACTATTTTGGTCGAAGATCTTCTACATACCACTTCTGAAGATATAGATGTTGCACCAGCCCCTTATAATCTTTTGCAAACTACCGAAATACAATTTTTAAACACCTATCAAAAGTTACAGAAAGCATCACGAAGAAAAAACAGAATTCTCACACTTGTATATGCTTATTATTTAAGAGAATTGATAGAAAATATCTTCTATAAAAGACAATGTGCATACTTGAAATTACATCATACAGAATACTATTCCAAGGTTGCCATTCGTACATATATCATTTTTGAAAAGATAGGGATCAACCAGATCTATAGAACCCGATCCACCACTCTACACCTAATCCATCACCTGTTACACTTTAATTATGTCTCCTTAATACAAGATTAATTTATAGAACTCATAGCCTAGTAGGGGAGAATTGTTACACTTGATCTTTGCCCAAGATTATCATTACCCCTTGTCCAATTTTCACTAGCATTTACTCTTGAAATGTTGCTCATTCTAGAATAATTCTTGTATTACTATTCTTGTTATTGTTTAGCACTATGTTTTTTATGCTATTGCTGCTCTAGAATATTTTCTATTTTATTTATTTATCTTTATTTTTATATCTTCGCCAGAGCATTTGTTTCTATGTTAACACATACAAATAACTGTTCTGACAAATATAACATTTCTTTTATATCTTTATTATTTCCTATAATCCATAATTATCATATACAAAAATAATATAACTCAAACATATATATAAATACCTCAATTTTACCTAGGAATTGGCAGGCTTGAATTTATATTTTTATCAAATAAATATCTTGAACTTTACAAACAAATTACTATTGCCTCTTTTGTCTGACCTCATACACCTCAGAATTGTACTAATTTGTATATCTCTAGGAACTTTAGCATATCACATTGGTTCTGTCTATCTAAAGTATCTCCCTGCTACTAGTTTTCCGTCTTTATCTTTCTCCTGAGGTAGAAATGATATGTGACAATATATATATATATATATATTATAGTAGAATGGCATTAGATATGGGTTTTATTGAATATTAGCTTATGAATATTACAATTGGTATATCAAACATTCTCTGTAATACTATAACTATAGCTAAATACTAGCCTATCTACTGGTTATGCCCATCAATGTTCTCTACACTTTTGAAGTATTTACTACATTTTTGGGAAGACCTGTCTAGAAGGTGGAAATTCTATTACTAGTTTAAACTATCTAACCTACCAGTTTAATTTTTGGTGTGTATCATGATTGGAATAGTTATTACTAACTACTTTATAAGCTATCTATCACATTCCACATTTTTGCTTATAATATCATACCATAGAGGGAGCCTTTAATACAAGCATGTACTTCCTAGTGAATGCTCTGATTTTGATCACTGGTTGAACACTACCAAATCTAGGGGCCATATGGCCAACTGGGGTATAACTAAAAAGGAATATATAATATATCTTATATATAATTATTTTAAATTATTTACATAATCACAGATTTAAAAAAAGTTTTTTTTTAGCCACTCCAATGCTCACTAAAGTATATAAGAAAAAGTAAATTAAGTGAGCCTGAAACTATATTAGTGACAATTGAAATCGCACTCTTTTTACAGATGAAACATCCTTTTGGTTATTTCGTAATACTGTAAAGTACTGATATAAGGGTGCCAGATCAGTTCATCAAATTTCTAAAGATTGTACAAAAATCAACACTTGAAGTAGAATCTGCATTAAAGATAAAACCAGTCTTTTATTTTTCATAATAATATGACTGGCACCAACTATGCTGATATTATCAGTGAATATTTTCTTGAGATTAATAAGTTGCTTAATGACTATTGGAGGCTCCAGCAAGACAATAATTCCAAGTACACAAGTAAAATAACCAAAAAATTTCTTCAAGCAAATATTCCTATTACAATGGACTAGCCTTCAAATAAACCTAATTGAAAACCTGTAGTCCATTATCAAAAGAAGTGTAAAAATATGGCAACCTAAAAATATTGAAGAATTGGATTAATTTATGGTCAAGGAATGGAAAAATTTTTTAAAGAAATTATAATAAATTTAATCAAGTCAATGAAGGAGCATTGTTAGCTTGTAATTGATAATAAGAGGGATTGAATTTTATATTAAATTTTTTTACTAAATTATATCATTTTAAGCTTTCAAACAAGCTATAAATCATATGATATAGCTTATGATTGTGAACTTATAAGTAAAAACATGTGTTTAAAATTTTTTTTTTTTTTTTTTTAAGTTGTAAACAGTATTAAATGTGAGACATTTATTAATATAAGTTATTAATTATTATATCAAACATCCCACTCCACCGGTATTTTGGTGGAGATTAATGTTACATCATTTAATTATTACTGATTAATATGATTATATATACAACATTGATATATCCAGCTATATGAAATTTTAAACATCAAGTAGATGATCCATATGCCAGATGAAACTTACATAGGAGATGAAAATCCTATCACTAGTTTTAAACCATCTAATCTACTAAGTCCAATCTCAACTGCATCTGTCATGGGTGGAACATATTATGGAATATTATTATAAAGATTAACTCCAGTATTCTAGTCACTGTTATTACTGAACCTTGGGATATACCACTAGCATAACATGGCACTACTATTTTCACCACCTATAGAACTGGTGTCCTTGTTTGGATTCTGATTTAATCTTGTAAATCCTTACTAGGCACACTTGACTTAACGATTTTTGCCTAGTCTTTTTACCACCTGTGGCTGATATCTTGCCCTTCAGTTATATAATTAAGTTCCATAGAATGTCACCATTGGGATAAATTTACAAGCTCCAGATTGGGATAGAATGGCTTAGAATTAACCTCTTTTTTGGAATTGTGTGATGAAGTCTGCTATCGCCAGTTTGGATTAGAGTGGACTTTTATCAAAGTTAGACCAGAAGCATTTTCTTGTGCAACCTTCCATGCTTTAACCTGATTTCAGCCCACAATTATCAAGAAGACTAGAGGTCTCATCTTCATGTAACCTAACTAAATTTGAAAATAAATTGTTGGCTGATTGGGTATGACATAAATTGGAAGCCAGTTAATCAATTATGAAAATAATAAATTTTTGTAACCAGGTAGAGTTGAACCCTAGACCTTCTCCTAGTAACTTATGGAGCACTATCATTGCTATAGACTTATAGGTTGTGTCTAAAGATTTTCTTATTATACTATAACTTAATTGTATAAATAAAATATTATATATTAATTCTTGAATATACTTTTTTTTTTTTTTTTACTGCAAATAAGCATAAAATGCGAGACTTTATTTACTAAATGATAGTACTGTCATTACATTAAGAATCCTACACCACCTCATTCAGTGGAAGTTAATCCTAGCCTATTGTATGTATAACTTTTAATGCTACATTATACTAAGTAAGTGGTGCCACACCAAAA
Source organism: Acaulospora morrowiae (assembly GCA_910591835.1). NCBI lineage: Eukaryota > Fungi > Glomeromycota > Glomeromycetes > Diversisporales > Acaulosporaceae > Acaulospora > Acaulospora morrowiae. The sequence goes on from CAJVPV010002596.1 coordinate 10,652, forward strand.
GTGGTCCATGAATGGCTTACGCCTATCCATAAACAGCTAAGTTAGGGCGGGTAGGAATATTTTTTTTAGTAGTATGGAAGATTTTCAGAAATTTAGTCTTGATTTGGTAAGTTTTTATTGAGTCTTTGTGTAATGTTGTTGTTGTTGTCATTCCTAACAGGTTAATACCGGTTTGGTTCTTGTTGGATTGGGATGTCAGAACTGGATTGGCTGTTGAGATTGTGTAGATCATTTGGAGGGGTTGAGATAGTTTTGGTTTTTGATTTTGAGAAAATTTTTGAAGTCATTAAGGTGGCACAGTAAAGCGTACCGTATTGTTGTTTGGAAAGGTTTGGTTGAGACAAGTAGGAGAACCCAAAACTTTACTTGAATGTACTTTTAGGAAAATATTGGCGATGTTTAGGATGGTAAGGAGGATGGTTATCATGAAAGTAATAAAGGAGGAGGTGCATAAAGACAAAGTTAAAAAAGAAGACTGCCACGGGCCTTTTCCCATACAACCAAAGGACAAACAAGACTCTCAAACTTGTTTGGCTTTTGATCAGAGGTTCTATCCCAATGCAACAGTAGTCTTTAAAGTCCTTATATCCTTGAGTTTATGGCATAGTTGGCATATTGAAGAAAGAGAGGAAAGTGCTTCTTTCAAGAAAATTACCATATAAGAAAATTTTCAAAAAATCAGTGATAAACGGGTGAGAGTTTTTTTATTTAAATTTTTTATAGGTAAGCTAATATTAAACTTATTAATTTAACATGTTATATAAGAAATATTATTACTTTCGTTATATAGAAAATCTGAATTTTTTATAATTAATAAAGTAACAATATTTACCTATAAATATATATATATATATATATAGTATGTTTCAAAAATAATTAACCTGATATTTTTTATTATAATTTAATAAATAATAATTTAATTAAGATAAAACTTTAAATATCTATATTTTATAATCTAATTAATAAATTTATTTGAAAATATTGATTTAAAGTCAAAAAAAAAAATTTCAAAAAAAATATTATAAATTTTATATATAAATTCATATATAAAATATGGATGGAAATTAAAATTTTACTATAGAAAAATTTTTAAAAAAATTAAATATAAAATAAATAAAAATTTTAAGCTTATAAAAAAATTATAAAAAACTTATTATTATATTTAATAAATGTTATTAAAATTGGTAGTTTTTTTTATTATATAAAATTATTTTTAAAAAATCTTTAAAATCTTTTAAAACTCTATATTTAATATAAATTTAATGTTTTTTAATAAATTCAATTAAATTTTAAGTTAAGTTAATTATTAAATAATTATTTGTATTTAATAAAAAAAAATAAAAATCATGCTATTATTAATATAACTTTTATTTAACAAATTTATGCATTGAAATAATTTTAATAATTTTTATTATTTCTATTTTGTAATATAATTAAAATCAATTATTTTAAAAAAAAATTTTTTTTTTAAATTAAATTTTACAAAAATTTTAATAATATATTTTAAAAACTTTATTAAGTAAATTTGTTTTTTATATTCTTAAATATATTAATATAGATTTTTATCTTATTTTATTAATTAGTTATTGAAATATTACAAAAAGAAAAATTGATATATTGGATAATTTTTTTTGAAACATACTGTATATAACATATGAAATAGTATAAAATAGTTTCATATTTAAAAGATTAATTATTATTATATTATATTTGTTTGTTTATTTTACAATAAATAAAAAAATCATTATTATTTTTTTTTAAAAAAAGCAATCTTTAATACAAGTCTATTTGAATAAAATTGATACATGCCAATTCTAAAAACTCGAAAGGAGAAAAAGGATAAATTAGTGTTTAGATTCCTGTAATCGTTTTAAATAAATAATTTTTTAAAATACAATAATTACATTGCCACCAATAAAATCATTGTAAAATCTAATTGGTGCACGGTTCGATTATCAACGGATCAAAAATTTTCGATTCATTTCCCTGTGGCATGTTTTCCCTATTCAGCATTTGCAACAGAATTCAAAGGGGGCTGGCAAGTCCGTTAGGTTGTTTCACTCGAAATGGCGTGAATAGAATTCTCCCAAGTTCGTCGAAGTTTTTTCATAGTTAT
>CAJVPV010002597.1:0-12765 GCA_910591835.1 Acaulospora morrowiae
CCAAAGATAAAAGTTATATAATTTTGATTAGCCGAATTATATACTTTTTTGATGAATGATTGACGAGTGGCATTATGCCAAATAAATTCATTTCGACTAGTGTTATATAACAATAATATTCTATAATATTTTATTTTTATCTTATACATGAATCTGTATAAGTCTATAACAAAAATAATATATTATATTATTCTTATAATTTTATAATACTTATATTTAAGTCTGTTATCTCTATAATTTATTTCTTTTTTTAGTCTCTATTAATTAAAACTTAGACAAGTTTGTATATTTATTTTTGATTAGGTTTTTTTTTAAATTTTTTATTTTAAATATTGTTATTATAATAAGTATTTAATGTTTTTTAATTTGTCAAATTCTTAATGATGAATTTTTAAAGATATATAAGTTTCTTGTTTTGTTCTATAAGTTCTAGTTCAAGATATTGTAAACTTTTTAACAAGTCAGTTACTATAACACAATATAATACTTCTTGCTATTACCTTAATTCTTTAGATATGTTTTTAATTTGATAAATTATTACTTTAACTTCTTTATTAACTAATTTTATAACCTTTTCAATATCAATTTCTCTAAACAAATCTTGATTCTTTTTTATAACCACATAACTCAAGTTATAAGTCTTCTTGGCACACTAAATATAAGAATTATTTTTAAATTTTATTTTATTGTTTATTACTTAATATGGCTTTCTAACTAACCTTATTTATATGCTATTGAATTACACATATATTTATACATATATACTACTTGAACAAAAGTCTCATATATTATTTATTTATTAATTACACAAAATTTTATATAATAATTTTATTTAAAATTTTAATATATTTTATTTTATATAATAAAATATCTATATATAAATCAATATTCTATTGGTTATTCATTATTTCTAATAACTGCTTCTATTCTTTGTAGCATACTTTCTATATAATTCATTAATTGATTTTTTGAAATTTTACTTTATTCTTTTTGTAATGCAATTTCTAATTTTTTAAGATTTTTTATATTTTCTGATTTATTTTTTATTTTTTTTTCCAATTCAGATCACAAATATTCAATTGGATTTAAATCAAAAGATTAACTTGGCCAATCAGGTAAAATTCTAATTTTATTTTCTAAAATCTATTGTTGAATATCTTTAGCAATATAAATTAAAGCATTATCATTTTGAAATAAATATCTCTTATAATTAAAATTATTATTAATTAAAGATAATAAATACTTTTTAAATATTTTAATATAACCTAATCTATTTAATTTATCATTTACTTTTATTAATGGATCTAATCTTTTACCTGAAAAAAATCTCTATACTATTATTTCTCCATTTCCAAATTTTACTATTGGAGTTATATTTTCAATATTATATCTTATATCAGAAGTTCTTTAAACATAATCAGAACTATTATTTTTGAATATTGTAAATTTACTTTCATTACTCTATATTATACATGTGGCGTAAATTATTTTGCTGTCGACTTAATTTCCAAAATCCTCAAAAATAATTATGTCATAACTCAATTATTTATATGTTTTAATAATGACTCAATTAATTGTATCAAATAATTGCATCAATTATGTCAAGAATCTACAAATTTTAGTAACATGTATATTCTATATAATAGTCTTCCATTTTTGAACAGTTTAATTTTTTCTTTTAATATATTATTTTAGATAATTTTCTCTTTATTGATTATTTAAAAGTGGTTTTTAAGCTAATATATAAGAAAAAATATTTATTTTATGTAAATTTCTTCTAATTGTCTTAGTAGAAACTTTAACATTAGTTTTTTTAATAAATTTGTTTTTAATTTGTTCTGCAAATTTCTTGTTATTTTTTTCAATAATTTTTTTTAAAATAGTTTTGTCTTTAAAAGTTAATAGTTTGGATATCCAATTTTAGAAAGAGTAGTAAGATTGTTTCTATTAAAATAATTTTTAATTATACAAGAAATAGTTGTTCTATAAATTTTAAAAAGTTTTGAAATTTTTAATAAGAATTATTTATCTTTATAGAGATCTATAATTTCACCACATTGACTTTCAATTAAATAATATATTTTTGAAATTAAAAATATTGAAAAAGTAGATGTATTTATATTTAATTTAATGTTTACTTATTGAAAAAACACGAAAATTATATGTGTTTTTTTAAAATATAAAATAATAACATTTTAAAATTTTAAATAAAGTTATTATATATATATTTTTATAATAATAAATTTAAAACATGTAATACTTTTGTCCATATAGTATATATATATGTTCTTTATATAAAAAAAAATCATAAAAATATTTATAAATTAAATAATAAATTTTTTATAATTAATAATTTTAAAACTATAATATTTTTTTTTCAAGTTTTATAAAATTAAAAAGATTATTAATTTATTAATTTAAAAATATTAATTTATAGAGGTTCTACTGTATATAAAAAGAATTTTTTTTCAATTTAATAAATTTTATTACTTATATTATTAAAAATATTTGTTTATATTTAATAAAAAATTAATAAGATATGTTTATTTTTAAAAATGTTATAAAACTTAATATTATTAAAAAATACATTTGTTGACTATTAATTGGTTACACGAGATCAATGTCATGTGCTAACAGAACTTTATTATAAGACCATATTTTTATATATTTTATGTAAAAGATTTCGCACAACGTCATATCACTTATATAGTAATCAATATTTCAAGTCTATAGGCTTGTATTTCAAATACGTATACCCGAATTTTTACCTCTCTTTGTCCCGTAGGTACGTTGTAAATTTGTGGCGTTTCATATCTCACTTTTTTTTTTGTAATCTAATAGTATCGGTTCTCCTTTTTGCCTAGCTTCTCTTATAATATAACGTGAGCATTTCGACGTTTTGACCGATAACGCTGCTGTACGAATTGCAGCACAACTTTGGTCACTGTGTGTTCGGAAAATAATATTAAGTTCAAGAAGACTGGTTGTGTGAATTCGTAAGTTCTACCTAAATAGGTATAAAGGATCCGGATGTGCTCATAAGTTTATAAGTTCCTCCACATAATAAAGAAATATTTCTGAATCTGTAGGTAACTTTGGAAGTTCAAAATAATAATAGCCTAGCTAAACAGCTTTAAAATTAAAACGTTTTATACCGCCGTTTATTTACAATATCTATTGGAACATTATAAAAAATATTTTCATAGGTTTTATATTGTTCTCGACTTTCCTATTGTGTTAAATTGTATAATTTCATATATGTGCAATTTTTTTTATCATCAGTGATTAACAATAAATATTTTTCATTAAAAGGTAGTTGTGGAGAAAGATGGGTCAGAGTCTTTCCTCTTCGGCAAATAACCAGGATCAAGATGGAGATGTTACGATGGCTGACGATTCTGAAACAAACGTAGATGTCAACGGTTCAGAATATAATCGCAACAACCAAAATGGTTCAACATTATATTCTTCACTACGACCTCATTCTAACAGAGCTAACTCGCAAGATCGAACACAGCTTCCTCAGGCCCTAACGTTTGACCATGCATCTCAAAATGGCTCACCTAGGGTTTTGCGTATGACACCAGCAAGACGTAGGCGGCAGCTTTCCAGCTTGCATCCTTTTTTCCCGACTGCAACGACTATTAACCAAACACAAATTCCACTAAGTAGACCTCTAAATCGTCTTCAGAGATTTCATCACGGTTCAGTGGACGATGTATCGTTAGCACCTAGACAAACTGATGCAATGGCTCCAAATATGTTACGAAGAAGTCGTACAATATCATCTAGCTATAGTGGACATGATTCTGATATGATGTATAGAATGGAAGATAATTCTTTTCCAAATACAGATACAATTTTTGACGTGAGACGTCCTCGATCTAATTCTGTGGACGCAATTGTAGATGGCGATTTAGGTGAAGATATATCGAGGTCAAATGCTCGTATATTTGATCGTCCACGTAGAACTAGTACAGACAGAGGAACGGAATCTATACGCTCACATCCAAATGAGACAATATCTTCTAATGTATCTGATCTCAGTTCGAACTCATCTACAGCCGGTACTCAAACAGATTCTTCAGCAGCATCTACTCAACGCTTAAGACGAAGAGTAACTCGCATTTCTGCACGAAGGTTATTTGGACCGGACACAGAAAGTAACAACAATAATAACGCTCACACTAATAATGAGGACAATGATACGGATAATCATGTTTTAGGTCGTCTGTTATCCATAGCAGCAGCAGCAACAGCAGCTTCGCTTGTTGCAAGTCAAGAAAATGCTGTTGTTGAAGCAGAGCGTGCTGCAAATGAAGGACATGATGGGAGTTTTGAAAGTTTCTTGGCAGCACTTCAGAGACGACGTCAAGAGGCTTCAAACAGACCTTCAAGTCAACCAACGACAACAAACTCGCCACCAACACCTAATGAAGAAGCTACATCAATTGATAATAATGCATCTAATACTCAATCATCACAATCAATGTCCTTTTTTCGCTTGTTTCGTTTCGGAGGATCTCGATCAATATCTTCACAATCAGATCCTACAACTGAGCCAGCCCCAAACACTTCATTACCTTCCACAACAAGAGATGAATCAAATGCTACTAACACCAACAATGGACCGCAAATGGTTCCAGTTATTATTATTGGTATTCGAAGCGTTCCTCCTCGTGATGATATAAACGGAAACCTTGCTTCTTCACAACAATCTGAAAATAATGTTCCAGATACAGACCATCGTAGTTCATCTGGAGGAAGATTTTCCCGAAGTAGATCTGCTTCAACTTCAAGTCGAAATTCAACTAGACCTACTGCATCTACTGGAACTCAAACACCACCACCACGTTCGTGGATTATTTACGTTTTAGGTGGAACATACCCTTCTACTCATCCCCTGCTCACCACACCGTCTTTATTTTCCGATAACCCTACATATGAAGATATGTTATTACTGTCATCTCTTCTTGGTCCGGCTAGGCCTCCAACTACGACCCAGAGGGAGATTGATGAGAATTTACCTGTCGCGCTATACAATGAGAGCATTCGTGGCGTGAACGAACATGTTCTATTGGGCAACGCAGAGAAATGTCAAGTATGTTTATGTGATTATGTCGCAGACGAAGAGTTAAGGGTACTTAATTGTCATCATGGATTCCATCGCGAATGTATCGATAAGGTTTGGTCTTTTCATTGGAATAAAGTCGATTTTATATGTATATTTATTTAACTCTTGTGCAAATTATCTATTCTAGTGGCTTACTGAAGGATCAAATAAGTGCCCCATTTGTCGAGGCATTGGTGTCCCACCTCGTGAAAATGAAACTGCTAATAATGCGATTCCAAATGCGATGGGCCCTTTCTTTTAGTATAGTATTTTTTCGAATATGTCTAGTTGTTATTTTGAACGATTTACATAGTACATTTCCTTTTTCTTTTTTTTCAAGTTCATTAAAGACTCAAATTGCTTTTTATGTATGTGCATTTGTTCTTATTATTTGGGACTGGTGGTATAAAATATTAGCTCATATATCATATGGTATCATTGCTTGGATATATTTTTCAAAAAACTATATAGCTTCTATTTGTATTTCCTTATACTGCTTAATCGCAGGTTGCAATTTGTGGTTTTGCACTAAAAGATTTATTCGTAAAAATTCATATATGAAATATCACACTACTAACTACATTTTTAATTTCCACACTCACATCTAGTGTTCACTTTTCATTGATGTTAAAAGCATCTTTTCTGAATAGTATTATATTGTTTTAAAATTCAACCTGGCTACCGTAAAGCCTATGTGATGCATAAATTTGTAAGAATCAATTAAACATGACAATTTTAAAATCATGATATAGTGTCAGGAACACCATTAAAACTACGAATGATTATATCAATGTCTTTGCTATCCTTTTTCAATGTTTCAATGTCGTGAACTATTCCGGTATGCTCAGCTCCAAGCACCTGAATGAAAAGAGAAAGTTACCTAATGAATTTTTTTAGTCAATAACCAAGATTCAATCAATTACCTTTGTAATATTCTCTAGTTGATTTTCGTCTACCGCGTTGAATTTGTGAATAACAGGTGACTCTCTAGAACCCCACTGTACTTTTGTTACATTATATTGCGTTTTGAGTGTTTCGAGTTTACGCAATGGTCTTTGTGTTCGTTGTTTAATGTCCTCTAGCCGCCCCTTCAAAGTCTCTTCATCTGCTCGTATTAACGTCCCTTTGAGTCTTAGTACTTGAATTTGTCTCATTAACTATTATATATTAATAAAATATTAAACTTCTTTCAATAAAAATTTACTTAATATTATTAATAAATAAGTAATTTCGAACCTTTATAACACGCTGTGTAAGCTCTATATGTTTTCTTTTTCGTTCTTCTATTCTCACTAAAGTTTCCAAACTATGTTTACGTTCCATTTCTTCAAGTTTTGCACCATATTCCTATTGAAAGAAACTTATAACTTTAGATATTAATATTTTCTCGATTGTTGAAATGCAAATATTAAGACCTTAAATTTTGCAACAGCCTTAGCTGTGATTTCTTCTTGTACTTCAATTCTTTTCTTGATATCCTCGAAACCGCAGACTCGGACAGGGACTAGGCTGTGCATAATTTATTTTCAATTTTATGAAATGAATAAAACATCAATACTACATCGACGTACATTGTTCTGTCTGGGTTATTGGATTGTGCCTCAATCCAAAGATTCTGTGGCATATTAGAAGGTGGAGTATAAAACTGAACTTCATCCGGATGAACCATATTATAAAAATAACTCTGTTAAAAGTATAGTAAAAGAACAATAATAAATAATATATAAATTACAATTAGATAGTAAAGTCACAATTTCCTACCTGGAATTTACAATCGGGGCTATTTGGATCCCATGAATTTATTATTCGCGCCAGTTCTTCATAAGGTGTTATTTGTTGTTGATCTAAACCAATAGATACCGGTTCAAATTTGTAAATCAAAAAATAATAAAGTAACAAGATAAACAGATATATATTCACTAGATTGTTGCTGTAAAGTCATAGTTTGTGTTGATGGATTTGTAAGTCCAACATTAGACACTGATGTTGGTTCATTATTTTGTTGATTAGATACCACGTGTTCATTGAAATCGACAGATATGAAGCATTCTCAAAAAAAAAGATATACCCATGGTAGGTGCAGAAGGTTGCATAGTTGAATTAAAAAGGTTCCCAAATGCATTTTGAGTGGGTTGTTGTGTTCCAGGTTTAAAGGGGTTCAAAGCCATCGAAGTCTGTGTAGTGCTACCAATTCCAAAAAAACTAGACTGAGTACTGGCACCAAGTCCAAATCCTAGAGGTTTTGACATCTGCTGCGAGGTAATTTGTCCAAAACCAGAAGGCTGGGATGTCTGTGCTCCACCGCCAAATCCAAAGTTTCCAGCATTCGTGGTGGATGTTTGTCCGAAACCAATACCAAATGGAGCAGCAGATGCTTGGTTCGCTGGAAACCCAAATCCAGGTGCCGCACTATTATTCGAAGCAAATCCGCCAAAACTTGAAGTTGTAGAACTTCCGAATGGAGTACCACCAGCAGGTTGATTGTTTCCAAACCCACCAAAACCACCAGAACCAGAGGTATTCCCAAATGCACTAGCGGTTGAGGTCACATTAAATCCACCACCTCCAGCCGGATTCCCGCTGAATAAGCCGCCAGAGGGAGTCGCACCAAATCCACTTGGAGTGTTACCAAAGTTATTAAAACCAAAGGCTGCGTTCGGCGTGGTCTTTGCGGTGAAGCCTCCGAAGCCAGTGTTCGATGTACTGGTTCCAAATCTAGAAAACGCCATTGAACTAAAAGTCAATATATAGTAGATATCTGATTTCTCGACAAGAGGTCCTGTTATTGTTACGTGTTAAAAAAAAAAAAAACGAACCCTCCAAAGCCAGTGTTGCTCGAGGCACTACTGGTCCCAAATCTAAAAAACGCAAGACACTAAAGTCAATTATATAATAGATAACCACTTCCGCAACCAAGTGAACATATTACTTTTATGTGCGTTAAAATAAAAAAAAAGGACAAACCCTCCAAAGCCAGTGTTGCTCGAGGTACTGGTCCCAAATCTAGAAAACGTCATTGACACTAAAAGTCAATTATACAATAGATACTGGTTTCTCGATCAAAAGGCCCTATTACTGTTACGTGCGTTGATAAAAAAGATAACGAACCCTCCAAAGCCAGTGTTGCCCGAGGTACTAGACCCAAATCTAGGAAACGTCATGGATACCAAAAGTCAATTATATAGTAAATAACGGATTTTTCGATGTTATGACGTGATTTAAAAAAAAATAAAAAAGAAAATAAATTAATTTAGCAGCGGGATGTTTCGATCATCCGACCTTGGGGTTATGAGCCCCACGCGCTTCCCCTGCGCTACGCTGCTTGATTTAGTTTTAATGGTTATTATATACATATACTGTATGTAAAACAGTTTCTTAAAGAATAAAAATATATACATATTTATTAAAACAATAAGTAAAAAAAATTTTTTTTTCAACTGAAATTACAAAAAACAAATGTTCCAAGGAAATTTTTATATTTCTTTGTAATAAAGTTTATATACTTTCATTAATAATACTTATATCAAGAGATTATAGTCTCTCCTACTTATTCCTTTCTTTCTTTGATATAAACTTCTTGTATTTTTGCAAGTAAATATAAGAAATACCTACCTATAAAGTTAAAGGCAAGAAAACTTTGTTAGGAAAAAAAACCTGTAGAAAAAATACATTCCTCTCTTTCTTCAAAGATTCAAGACTTTAAAAAAGACTGGCACAGTTTTTGGAACTCTTCTCTCATCTTCCTCAGGCCTCCTTCTATCTTTTCAAGCATGTAAATTTTTTTCTGGTTTTTCTGAAGAATTTTGCCTACCTCAATTTGACACTGAATTTCTGGTTACACTGGAACTCTTGAATGATGATTGGCTTGAATTTAGGACTGGTTGATCTACATGTAGCAAGAAATATAAACAAGACACGTAACTCCCACGTGCCTTATCTTGTACAACACAAAACCTGATGATGCAATTGGATATAGTAAAAAAAGCAAGGCTTCAAAGTACTCTTTTTGTTAAGAAGTGTTATGGTGTTCCCCCTCCCCTCTTGAACTGGTTTCTTTTCTCTTCAATATCAAAAGAAGTCTCATCCCAATCCAGTAAGAAGCTTCTTCTTTTGTTGATTATCCCAAGAAGGCAGCAAGCATTAATATAAGTCTTGTCTCAAGCAATAATTTCCAATAGGTGTAAGACTTGTTTCAAGCAATATGTAAGTCTTGTAATAAGTACTTTGAACATTTTTGGTTAGCAAGTGAATAGTAGAAATTAAATAGCTTACTGGCTACAGGTAGTGGTAAAAAATTTATTCTGATAGACCAGAGTTGATATTGAAGGGTTTTTATTTACCAGAACAAACTTTTCATTTATCCTTTTTACACTCCTTTTTTTTTCTTAAAAATAAAATTTTTTTACCTCTTAGGACTACAGGTTCGTGTTGGGGTAACAGCCTGAATATAGGCTAGCAATGATTTTTCTTAAAGCATAGAAGCAGTTTTAGAAAAGGAGCAATTTTATTATTACACACGATCACGCTTAGAGAGTTAAAATTTGGAAAGTTTAAGATAGTTAATATCATGCAGTAATAGCTTAATAAATCAACTCCCTTGTAATGAAATAGTTAGTAAATAGCTAAATAATGTGGGCAACATGGTGGTCTTGATATTAAGGATTCAAGGATCACATACAAATCTAAAAATAACTTGTCGACAGGTGTTCTGCAATAAGACACAGTTTAGCTCTAATATAAAATTCCAGGGTTTAATGTACTATTGTTTTATTTGTACAAAAATCAATAATTAATAAATACAGCGATTGCAGTCTGATTAGAGACAAAAAAAAATATTATTAAAAATAAAATATTTTCAAAAAATATATTGAATAATTTCAGATTTATTATGTAACAAATACCTATTAATATATAATATATAATTCTATATATTTTAAATTTTCAGATTTGATTTAATTAGTATCACTCACTACTTGCTATCTATGTATACTATTATAAAAAAAAAGTAATATATAAATAATAGAAAATTATAAGAGTAATATGATAATATAGTAAATATATTTTATATAAATAATATAGTAAATATATTTTATATAAATAATATAGTAAATATATTTTATATAAATAATATAGTAAATATATTTTATATAAATAATATATTAGATATAAATAGTATATTAGATATAGACCTGTGGATCTGTAGTGTAGTGATTAACACTCTATAGGTCAAATCACAAGATACCAGTTCAACTGCATGTAAAAACAGTTGAATAGAATTAATATGATATCTGACATCATAACCTGTATAAGCACTGTTTTATATGAGAAGCTGTTTCATATGCTGATTCAACAGGTGTTGAGATTGTGATTTCCAAAAGATATTGTGGCATGAAAATCATCCAGTTGGTGTTACGATAATTGCCGGAAGTTGTAAAATGTATAAGATGTCCATTTTCGGTAAAAGATGACTTGGTAATTGTTTTCTTGTAATATCTGGTATCTCTTCTGCAAGTTTCCAGAAAGGTCTTATTCCAATCCAGTAATAGATCACTTTGACAATTATCTATCCCAAGAAGGCAGCCAAAACAACAATAAGTACTGATAGCTGAAACAATCTATAAGCAGTAAGTCTATAAAATAAGTTTCTTAAACATTCTTGGATAGCTCTAGGAAGATGGAAATTAAATAATACGCACATATACAGGTGGTCAAATTTAGAAGAATTCTCTTTGCAATGGTTCTATTTGCCAAAAATAGGTACTATCCCCAGTTCCCCATATTCAAACTTCCCCTTAAAATTTCCACAGTGCCAAATAGAACATAACGATATAATAATAACACTAATGGGGCTTTGGCACATTAGCCTTAGTATAACCTCTCTGGAGTGACACTGATAGCAACAAGCTGATATGAAGTAAAATCGATATAGTCTAGCAATGCATAGAATTGTTCATAGATAGTAGTTCCTGTAATACATAAAATACATATGTGAATAAAATAATAAAGTATGTTAGGCAAGGCCCAGCTGGTTAAACACACAAAAAAAAAAAGTATATTAAATATAATAAAAAACTCTCTTCTGATCACATCCGTTTTGTTAAAATTTTTTCTTTTATAGTAATTTTAAGCAAGAAAAAATATTTTACTCTCTTTATCGCAAGTGAGCCCCAGCTCAGAAATTCAAAAATCTTCAAGACAAGTGGTACAATAGAATGGGGTCTCTGGTCAAAGTCTATTCAAGTTTGAGAGTCTTGCTTATCTTTTAATTGCATGAGGAAAGGCCTGTGGCAGTTCTCTTTTCTTCAGTTCTCTTGTATCTCTCCTTACCTTTATTCTATTATAAAAATCATTCATATCATTACTATTATACTCGCTAAATTAAATACTTTCCAAAATATATATTAGTGGATCTACTGTTTGTTTCAAGTCAAACCTTATACACAATATTTTCGTAGCAATATTTGCTGTGTCACTTTCATCCTCCAAAAATTTCTTACTTAAAAAACCGAAATCAGTTTATCCCCTTCAAATGATCAGTACTCTTCAATCATTCAATTAGATTTTGTTTAATGATCAAAACAAAAACCAAACAAGCTCAAACTAGTTTTGTATCACAATAATAATCACAACAATAATAACAAATAACTTACCATCAATGACCATAACAACAAACAATATCATATATACTCTATTATCTATAGCACGCAAAGAACCAGAGAGTTGGGACCATGAGCTTACCAAGGAGTTCTTTTATTCAATGCATAGATTATATAGTATATTTGATTTAGTTCTAGTTATAGTCAATTTTATTTTTCTTTTCAATTTTTTACATCCAAAAAATCAAAAGAATTCACAAAATTTTCTGAAATGATAGGCATAGCCGCTACTCAGCCTTATTTAGTACATTAATATTGATTTTGAATTTTTTTATGATATTGGTTAGATAAGAATAGTTAAAAAGAAAGAAGATTGGAAATAATTTAATAATAAAAATATTGTATTCTATTTTGCTTTTAAAATTGATCTTGTGAAAACTCTACAATATTGTCTTATTGATCTATAATTTACAATTTTATCAAATTTATATACCATTTTTGAGAATGATTTGAACTCTTGAGTAATGTTACATAGTATAATTCAAAGAGAAATGACTGGCTTACTGTTTCACTATAACAATATCAATAAGAACAAAGTGCAATTTTGAAAGAACAATTAATTGAAACATCAAGTAATTAATATATTAAGATTAGATTACTAAAAATAATAACAAGATCAATATTGTTATCTTCAATTTTTTTATAGTATTTATAAGATATGTCTTAAATGAATTAAATACAAAAAATACAAATTCTTTTTTGTTATTTAATCAACTTGTAGTGTTACTTTTAATTCAAATAAATATTTTTGACTCATTTATTCAATCTTTTTTATAAAAAAACAATTATATCAGATGGAGACACTTTTTTAATTTTGAATAATTTTTTATTTTTCAAAGTAATTATATTAAAAAAAATTAATAAATATTAAAAATCTTATTTTTTCAAATATAAAAAAACAATTAATTAATAGATTTGATATACAGAGGGTGATCACAGGTATCAGAACGGTTATGTTTTTATTTATTATTTACATATTTTAGTTTACACGTAGTA
>CAJVPV010002598.1:0-12762 GCA_910591835.1 Acaulospora morrowiae
GTCAAGCACATCGGCAGACATCCAAAATGGTTCAATCAGCTGACAAACTTCCTTGCACAAGAAAACATAATCACAAATGACAGGAGAATTACCATCCCCAACCTGTCAACAAACCTGCTAATACAACATAGAACATCCACCAACACAACAATAAACAGAGGAGAATACCTAGTCACAAGTATAGATAGACAGATATACATAGGCAAAAGAATAACAAAACATTAACCAAACAACAATCACATTACAGCAACACACTTCATTCAAATAGCAGGAGACTTACCCATTGAAAAATGCACAAGATGCAACTTAAATATACAAGGTAACAAAACAGGATGCTCCAGAAAACTAGCAGCAAATAAATGCATTCCCCTACCAGCCAAGAAAACAAACAACAGTTCCAAGATCCACAGCTACATAACAGGTCAACTAATGCGCATACAGCAATCCCCCAACTCAATACACAACAACCTCACACATATTAGAGAAATCAACAAACAACAAACAGACCCTTTATCAACAATAACAATAGACAACAACACAAGCAGCAGTCCTATCACAGCAAATCAATCAGGAGAAGAAAAGATCAAAGAAATAAAGAGGCTTACAGAACAATGGAGTGACATCAATGTGTACACAGATGGCTCTATGGATCCAACAGATGACAACAATGTGAAAATGGGTATAGGCATCATTATACAAAACAGAAACACAGGACAAGAAACAACATTTAATGCCAGATGTGAACAATTTCCATCTTCCACAAAAGCAGAATTGACGGCAATCCTCACAGCATTTGAACTCATCCCAACAACAGCCAATGTCAACATCCATACAGACAGCAGCAACGCTATACACACAATAACAAACAGTAAAAACAAAATAATACAAATAAAACAACCGAATCACCTCACAGTGGCACAAATCCAATCACAGATCAAGAAGAGAATAGGCAACACAACCATCACCAAAGTCAAGGCACACAACAATGACATCATGAATGATAAAGCAGATCAAGAAGCAAAAGAGGGAAGAAGCAGCCAACACATTATACACCTTAAAGATTTTACAGCAACCAACATAACAACAATGCAATGGAAAGAATTCACACTAGACACAGATATCCCTAGATTTATCAAGAACATCACCAATGCAAAGTGGATAGCCAATGGTGCACACAAAACAAACACATACAATGACTAGACAAATAAGAAGAAGACTTAATATTATGGCGAGAAACATGGGAGAACCAGTATCCAACAAAGATTACTGCAGACACCACGTCACAAAAAGAACACAACATAAGGGCTTTTAAATATAAGCTTCTTAACAATGAGTTACCAACCAAAAACAATTTATATAAACGCAACCCACACACATACAAGACAAACCATTGTCACAGATGCAACCAAATCGAAGACAACACTCACTACTTCACAGAACACAGTGAAGAAAATATATATGATGAATTTATATCAATAGCATCACAAGAAATCAGCTCAAGATCACAAGGAAAACAACCAGAGAAACTAGAAACACAGCTCAGGAAAGCACTACCACCAAACAAGAGCAATATCGAATACATAGTCAAGGGGATAATGACAAAGAATCTCTACAAAACAATAAAACAAAGAACACAAGAAGAATGGAAAAAAGTGATGGCTAAAATACAACAACAAGTCACAACAGCCATATACAAAGTATGGCAACAAAGATGCACAGAAAATGCAAAATGGGAAAAACAAGAAGGGATCATATAAAGTGACAAACGAAACAGAAAAAGGAAAAACAAAAGAAGATGCACAACAATCAACCAATCAAAAGATCGGACACAGCTAACCAAACACATACGTGAGTACTTAATTAGCAACAGAATACAAAATAACAAACAGAAACACAACACAAACTTTAATCATTTAATCAAAAACTATTATATACAAGCTAATGGAGCCTTGGCACGTTAGCTCAAGCCTCTGTCCTTGGACAAGCTGACAGCAACAAGCCGATATGTAAGTTTCTTAGATATAGCTTTATTTACATATAGTAAACTATGTACAATACACAAAAATATGATATATATAAAGTATTTAAAAGTTAATAAAGCAAGGCCCAGCTGGTGTTTAAAAATTAAAAAATTAAAATTAAAATTTCCTAATAAAAATTTTTTAAAGATTAAAAAAAATAAAAAATTTTTAACCTATAAATTTATAGTACAATAGTTAATGCTCCACAGGTCAGATTACAAGATATCAATTCAATTCCATATGAAGGTGATTAAATAGAATTATTATAGTATCTGATACTATAACTAATTATATGCTATTTTTCATAAGAAACCATTTCATATACTAATTCAATAGGTATTGAGATTATAATTTTCTTATTAAGTTATAGTGGTATAATAATTGTCCAGATAGTGTTACGATAATTGTCTAATATAAGATATCACTATATATTTGAATATACAGACTGGACTGTACTTTATCTTAACTAATTCTTATTAATTTTTAAAAACAACCACTTATTTGAATATACAAATTGGATTGTACTCTATTTTATCAAACCTGTATAACAAATTTTCTGCTAGCTAGTGAATAAGAAAGCTTTGAAGAAAAGCATTGAATCAATATTACCATCTTGTATAATATGATTATCCTAATGGTTTACCATGTATATAGAAGTTGTACCTGCTTAATATTTATACCCCTAAATTTAATAAATTATATTAACCGGTTTCAAACTGAAGTATTTACTAGAAAGAAGGATATGATCCTTAGGAGTCATACCTCACTTGGCTATAAAAGCTCCTAGCTTTAGCAGCAAAAGCTAATCAGCAAACCAAAAACTAAAGCATTTACTAAAGAATATATATCTACATTAAGGC
The DNA here is from genome assembly GCA_910591835.1 of Acaulospora morrowiae. Taxonomy (NCBI): domain Eukaryota; kingdom Fungi; phylum Glomeromycota; class Glomeromycetes; order Diversisporales; family Acaulosporaceae; genus Acaulospora; species Acaulospora morrowiae. The sequence goes on from CAJVPV010002598.1 coordinate 2,882, forward strand.
TCCTCTGCTATATTAGCTACATAAATGAAAAGATGTAATGTAATAAGCAACTTTAAAAAATAATTAGCAATATCCACTGCCCTTATATAAAAATTGAACTGATAAATTAGGTAATTTAAACTAGTGATAGAATTTTCATTTCCTAGATAGGTTCCTTCTAAAAATATGAACTTACTTTATAAGTATTACTAGTATTGCTAGGACAATAAGTAGATAGACTAGTATTTAGCTGTTGTAATAACAATAAATAATGTTTGATGTAATATAAAAATTGATTATTATTTAATAAAATCCTACATCTAATGCTATTCTATTATATATAAAAAAAAATAAAAAAAATAAAAATTTTTTTTTATTATAAAACTTATTTTTATTTTTATTTTTTATAATAAAATAATATTAAATACAGGATTTTATTAAATAATTATCAATTTTATATTACATTAAACATTATCTATTATTATTATAACAGCTAAATGCTAGCCTATTTACTTATTGTCTTAGCAATACTAATGAAACTTATGAAGTGAATTCATATTTTTTGAAAGGAACCTATCTAGGGAATAGAAATCCTACCACTAGTTTTAAATCATCTAACCTACTGGTTTAATTTTGTATAAAGGTAGTGGATATTGCTAATTATTTCCTAAGATTGCTTATTATATCATACCTTTTCATTTATATGGCTAATATAGCAAAGAAGTCTCAATATAGATATATATTTTCTAATGAATATTTCAATTTTGATCTGTTGGTTAATACTGGTTATCAAATCTAAAGGCTCTTGTAGCCAAGTGGGATATGACTTATTAAGGACTATATAGGCTATACTAAGTAAGCTCCCAAAGTCCTTTATTTCTTAATAAATACTTTAGTTTGAAATTAATTGATATAGGCTATCAAATCTAGGAGTATAAATACCAAGCAGAATATAACTTCTACATATACAATAAGTTGTTAGGATAATCATGTTATATAAGATAATAGTATTAATTCAGTATTTTCCTTCAAAGCTTTCTTATTTGACAATTAACAGGAAAAGAAAGTGTTATATGGATTTGATAAAATAGAATACAGTCTAATTTATACATTCAAATAAGTAGTTGTTTTTAAAAGTTGATAAAATAGAGTATAGCCCAGTCTATATATTCAAATATGTGGTAACACCTTTCGTTAAACAATTATTATAATACCAACCAGATGATTGTCATACTACTATACTTTAACAAGAAGATCACAATCTCAATATTTGTTGGATTAACATATAAAACGATTTTTTATAAGAAACAATATATAACTGGTTATAATATTAAATATCATATTAATTTTGTTCAATTGTTTTTACATGGAATTGAACTGGTATCTTATGATCTGATTTGCAAAGCACTAATCATTTGCTATGGATCTATGGATCTTTATTATAGAAGTTATTATTTATAATACAAAATTGATAAATATATAAATATATATTTAATTAAAAAACTTATTTTTATATATAATTATTTCAGGTTGGGCATAGATCAAGGGGATACAATATCCCCTCTTCTATGGCGCATATACTATGATCCACTAATAAAAAAGATAGAGAACCTAAAATTGGGATACAATCTCGACACCAAGATCCCCACAACATGCTTTGGACACTGGAACCAGGAAAAAGTCCACATCTCATCTATCTCATATATGAATGACACAACATGATTCACAAACTCAAAAAAGAAGATGGAAAAAATCCTCAACCTGGTAGAAAGCTTTGCAAACATAGCAGGACTAAAGATTAATCCGAACAAATTAACACTCTTAACCATCAATAATACAAAATAACCTAGCATCACGTTCCAGGCAAGCACAATTCAAGCACAAGAAAAGGACACAGCGATAAGAATCCTCGGTACATGAATAACAAGCAAAGGTTCGAAGAAGCATCAGAAACAGCTAATAATCAACAAGACAAATTTCATAACAAAACTACTTTGCAGAAAGAAAATAACCAACAAACAGTGCAGATATATAATCAACCAAGTACTAATGCCAGCACTCGAATATCTAATCCAGGACACAATCCTTACCCAACAAGAATGCAACCACATTAACAGTAAAATTATCTCAACTTTCAAACACAAACTTGGCCTCCCACGGACAGCAATCAATAATGGCATTCATCTACACACCGGATATAAGATCTTCAACATATATGATAGGCAACTCAAACTTCAAACAATCAGGTGGCTTCAAGACCTCAATGCAGAAAACATCACAGGCCTAATTACAAGAGCATGACTCCAACACTTACAAAACTGGGCGTGGACAATAAACAACATTCTGGATACAAATTACAGAATCATCTCTCCTCCTCATCACAATCTATCAGCAAAAATCCTTCTCCTCCTCAAAGAGAACAATCTCCACATTAATACAATAGAGAAATATCAGCTAACAACTCCCATACCAGGAAACAATAGAACAACCATCGAAGACCTGATGCCTCACCAATGGTTCGACAAGAACAAAAACAATTTAAGAAGACATAACATCATCTTTATAGGGCAAATAACCAACACGACAAACTCACACTGTATAACTTGGACCCATTTCAAGACTCGAATGGGAGCAAAGTATGTAGGAAGAAAACCACTCTGGTTCGATGAGATTATGATGGCATATCATGAGAAGGAAGAATATCTGAGGGAACCAACAATAAATCCCTTCGCCACATGTGATTTGGCTAACCAAGACAACATCCGGAAACACAAATACATCACAACGATTATCGACCACAACATCTATATTGGAAAAGTCAATAAAAGGGCCAAAGTCATCAACAACATATTCAAAGCCCAACACTTCACACAAATAGCAGGAGATTCTCCAATCGAGAAATGCAATGGATGCAAACTTAACACTCAAAACAAGCCAAACAGATGCATTAGGGAGGTCAGCACAAAAGCAGCGATAGCAATTCAAGTCAAGCAAACAAAAAACAGCTCGAAACCATACAACCCGATCATAGGCAACCTCCCATGGGTTCAAGTGTCACCGAACTCAATTAGGCAAATATACCAGTGGAGTGACTCACAACCAAAAAAGGCTGATATACCATATATAGAGATCACTAATAATTTCGAAACGGGTTTAGAAACTTCTAATACACTCACAGAACTGAAACTTCAACACCAGATCCAAGCAGAATTAGAAAGGATCAAGCAACACATACAAGACTGGAATGCAGTTGACATATATACAGACGGGTCGATAGAGAAATATAATGACACATATATCAAAATGGGTATAGGAGGAATAATTGTCAATCTAGCCACACAAGAAGAGGTGGAGTTTAAAGGCAGATGCGAAGGATTCCCTTCTTCCACAAGGGCAGAACTAATAGCAATTCTCACAGCACTGTCGCTGATCAACATAGAAACTAGAGCAACAATATATACGGACAGTCAGAGTGCAATTCACACAATTGAATCCGAGATTATTCAAAAGAAACGAATTGCAAAAAGCACCAATCTTATAACAACAACACTAATAATAGATAAAATCCGGTCAAGAAAGGCATCCACCCAACTTAAAAAGATTAAAGCACACGCAGGAAACAAAAATAATAAATGGGCAGATGAACTTGCAAAACTGGGCAGGGAACTAGGCTACGAATGGATTATTGGAATCAACAGCAAACAGCTAACAAGCATGAGATGCATGCTCAAATAGTACAAAAATGATCTAGATGTAGGAATTAATGGATTTATGAAACAATGGCAAAATAGCAAGTGGATGAATGTATGGGTTATACAAAGAAGACACAAAGCATGGCTCAGATCAGGGGATGAAAAATAAATAAATTGGAAGAGAACATGGGCAAGCCTGTCACTATCCAAAATTACTAGCTTCAATATTAGCCAACAAGATCACAACAATAGAACCTTCAAATATAAACTTTTGAACGACAAGTTACCAACAAAAAGCAAATTGAGTGCAAGAAGACCTGACCTGTACAAGAATGATAAATGCCCATGATGTAATCAACAAGAAAACACAGAACACATCTTCACCATACATTACAACGATCGGATTAGGGAAAAATACTTAAAAATCCTAAAAGAAGAAATATCTAGCAGAATGGAAAAAGAGAAAAAAGAATATAATTGGCATAACCAACTGGAACTCATTATCAATGAATCCGAAAAAAGCCTAAGACATATAGTCAAGGGAATCTATAACAAGGATTTAACAAAGCTGATTGGAAATCTAAATGGAATCAAGATAAAAGACACGCTTAAGACAGCCACAACCAGAATAACAAAAGAGCTGCACAAAATATGGATACAAAGATGTGAGCAGTTTCAACGATGGGAAGAAAGTGAAAATATAGACAGAAAGGAAAAAAGAAAGAAAAAGATGAATATAAAAATGTATCAAGCCACACTACCTTTAAATCCACAAAAGAAAACTGACAAGCAAGAAGAAATACTGAGTATGCATAGAAAACTACTAGAAAACTGGCTCGACCAGAGGAGGAACATAATTAATTTTAATTTTTATTTTCATTTTTCATACAATAACAACACTAGCGGAGCTTTGGCACATTAGCATGACACACACCTTCGGGGTAAGTCAATAACAACAAGCCGATATGGAAGAAATTCGATATAGCTTAACATGCATCTAGAGTAGTTTATAGATAGTAGTTCTTGTACGAGAAATACAAATGTAAATTAAATAAAGTATATTAGGCAAGGCCTGGCTAGTTGAAAAAAAAATATATATATATACAGTATATATAATTATTTCAAATTAAAAAAATCAAAGTTTTTTTGCTTTTATTATTTAAACTTTTTCTATACTATTTTTATTTTTTTTTACAACAATCCTAAAAATATAAGAAAAATATACTAATATATTAAGATGAAATTTTTAATTAAAAAATAATAAATTTAAAAATCCTGTTTGCTTTTTAAAGAAGACTTATAATAATTAATTAATTATATATCTTTATTTTTTTATAATTGAAAAACTCATTAATATATTTTATATTTTATTTTGTTTTTATAAATAATATAAAAGTTATTTATATATTTTAATAATATTTTTTTTTTGTTACAAAATCTTAAAAAAAATTTACTCAAAAAAATTTTTTATAAAAAACTATAATTAGTTTATTTTTAACAATTAATTAATATTTTATTTTTAATCATTATTATTATTATTTTTTTTTAATTATAAACAGATATTAAATACAAGACTTTATTTAAATCAAAGTTTATTATCATTATATTAACAATCTTTATAAAATAAATTAATTATAGCCTATTATAAATTTTTACTCAAATATTAACTTATATCTTATAGGTGAATTTATATTCAGGTTTATATTATATCTTTTTATTTTTAAATATAAGGTAAAGAAAATTTTATTCAATAGTTGAAAAATCTTTTCAATAGTCTTATTTAACTCTTTTTTATAAATGAATCATTAATCTAAATCGTATCAACATTAAGTAGGATAGTAAAGATTCAATTAAATTTCAAAATTTGCTAATCCAGTTTGAAATACTAGTTAATTGAATATAACTTATTCAAAAAATCAGTCAACTTGAATAGAAAAGTGATGCTATAGAATTTGCCATATCAGAAGAGATTATAAACTTTTACCAGAGTTAAACCAGAAGTCTTTTTTATACAATTTTTTTTGCTTGACTTGTTTTAGTCTATGATTATCAGAAAGATCAAAGGTCCTATCTTTATGTAGCCTAACTAAATTTAATTATTATTTGAATATTTTTGAGTATGACATTTATAGAAAAATCAATAAATTCACAAATGAAAAATAATTTTTATATGTTTTATCTTCTATAGATATTGAACTAAAGATATATATTTGGAAACCAGAAAATATTATTTATTATACTATTAATTCACTGATTATTAATCAATTATATTCTATAAATTATCAAACTATATTTATTATATTTACTATAATCAATATAAACAACTTTACAAATAAAAAATAATTCAATTATATTAAAAAATCTGATATAATCAAAAATTCAGAATTAAATTAAAATAGATAAAATTTTTTAAAAATTAAAAAAAGAAAGCTAAAGAGATAATAAAAAAATCAAAGATTTCTTTTTCTTTTTATCTGAATTCTTGAATCTCTTGAAAGTTTTTAAAGAATTTTTTCTTAAAAAGATATTTTTGTTATAAATATTTTAAATAGATTTTTTGTATTTAGTTACAAAAATAAATATGAAAATTAATTAAAAAAAAAAAAAAAAAACTTTCACCCGTTCATCGCTAATTTTTTGAAAATTTCCTTTTTTGGAAATCTTCTTCCAAGAAGCGTTTTTCTCTCTTTACTTTTCTAAGGCAAATAAGCTTTATATCCAAGGATATAAAGACTTTAAGAAATACTATTGCATTGGGATGGGATCTCTGGTCAAGATCTAAGCAAGTTGAGAGTCTTTCTTAGCTCTTGGTTGTATGGGGAAAGACCCATGGCAATCCTCCTTCATAATTTTTGTCTTTAGGTACCTTCTCCTTTATATATGACCATTATAACTATTTTCCTCCCTTTCTTCTTTTTTTTCTATATTACAAATACATTCCAAAAAACACATTCAAACAAAGTTACTGGATCTAATGTTTGTCTTAATACAACCTTCACAAATTTATTTTCTTTCTTCTTTAATTTTTTTCAAATGTTCAAAAAAACCATACCTAGCTCTATCCCTTCAAAAGATTTACACATACTCAACAACCAATCAAATTGTCTCACTCCTTAATCAAAAAACAAAATCTGCTTAAACCGGTTTATAACCAGTCTTTATAACAAAAACTTCCTTACACATACAATAACAACAAAGTCTCTACAATAAAAATTCACACACACACATAATAACAACAATGATCTACACTTGCTTAAACTCATTAACAATCAGTCTCCACAACAAAATTCCTATATATTCATAATAACAATGATAATAGCCACAACAATACCTGCTCAAACCTGCTTATAACTATTTTCACAACAAAATTCTCTTATGTCCATAACAACAATAACAATAGTCACAACAATTATAATAACAACAACAATAAATTGACAACATATCAGATTGGGAGAGTGCATAATTTGTGTCCTGTGTGGGTTCTAGTAATCTTTAACTTAACACACATCCAAAATACAACAAGCAATTTATCCAACTTACTTTAACACAGCCACACTACACAACACCTAACCATATAAACCTACATATTATCTCCAATAATAGAGTTGTGTTTCATAAGCAGCAATACTATTATTAAAGAAAAAAGGCAGCCAAAGCCTGATCAATGTAAATATGAGCAATCTTATTTTGAGTGGAAGTGAAATACCAGGAAGTTGCACCCCATAATCTGACAGCCTATGCCAGTGCTCTGCTACTGTGTTGGAGTTGTGCCCAACTGTCGAAAAGGAAGCTTTGAACCTAGGTAGATATATTGAATCCGTGTCCTGTGGAAGGGATTGTTGGACAAAAGATAATATTATTCTGTAAACTTCTAGATTCTCTTTAAATCTTTTTATAATGACGATCTTGCCTAAAATTTTTTTTTTTTTTTCAGATAGTTCCTTATGTTTTCCCTGTTAAAGGTTTTTCAAATAATATATCTGTTAATGGTGGCAAGTCAATATGTATAATTATATACTTCGTCTTTTTTTGATTTTGTAAAAATGTATTATATTAATTACTTGTTAATCAATAAAGTATAAGGAAGGCCTCACTTAGCTTATAAAAATAAATATGAAAATTATTTTGAAAAAAAAAAAAACAAGTAATAGCTACTACTTGTTTTTCTAATTAATAAATCTTTATTATTAAAAAAATATATAAATTTTATTATTATAAAAATATAAAAATTTTTAAAAATATCTTTTCCAAAATTATATTTAGAGATAATTATATCAAAACAAATATTTAAGATAAAGTTTAAAGTTTATGCATAAAAGTAAATTAACATATATATATTTTATAATAAGATTAAATAAATTTTATATATATTTGTTTAATTATAGAAAAAAAATTTTTTTTAAGAATATTTGCTTTTGAGTTAATAAAATAATCAATAAAAAAAGTATTAATTTATCAATATTGTTATTATATATCTTATAATTTTATTTTTAATTATAAAAGATAAAAAAAAGTTTAAATAATGAAATTAGAGACAATACTTATTTTTTTAATAAAAAAAATTTTATAAAAAATATTTTTTAAACTTATATTACTTATAATTAAATATTATTTATTTATTTTTTTTTTGTAAGTAAATAGATAATCAATATCATGATTTTTTATTAAATTATTATATTCAAACTATATACTTAAATGGTCTTATATATACTAATATTATTAATAATTTATAAGTTTAACAATAATCAATCTACTTATATATAATAACCTAACTTATATAAACTTTATACTGAAATAAGATTCATATGTTGAATAGATTATATAAAAGATAAAAATTCTGAGTCAAAACATAATTTAGTAAAGTTTAGGTAACTTTTACATAACTTACCAATAGATTAAACTCAATCAATTAATTGTATATATGCATTTAGCATTATAATAATTAATTAATTGGCTCTATTATCAATTTTAAATCATCTAATCTGCTAATCTATTTTTATTAAAGAATATCTTTAGAAACATATATTAATATTTAATAGATTATCTTTTTACATTATATTTTTAACTTATGTAACTATAAAAAGAGATTTAATATATATATGTATTTTCTAATAAATACTTTAAAACTGTAATTCTTGATTAATACAAGCTATCAAATCTAGAAATATGAATATTAAGTAGGTATAACATTATAATATTTTAATAGACACTTCAAAAAAATTTGGTTGGCTTAAGCTATTAAATCTAGAAATATAAATATTAAACAAAAATACAACTCCTATAAATTGATAATATAAACTATTTATTTATATTATATATTAATATCCATATTAATAATCTTTTTAAGATTTCTTATCTTTTGTATTAATATATTGTATTATAAAGTCTGTTATATCAGAAAAGGAATAAACTTTTATTAAAATTAAATTAAAAGTTTTTTTTCATACAACCTTTTTGTTTTAATCTGTTTTTAGCCTATGATCATCAGAAAAACCAAAGGTTTCAATTTCATACAATCTAATTAAATTTGATTTAGATCCAAATATTTGAATATAATATTTGTAAAAAAATTAATAAACCTATAAATAAGGAGTAAATTATATAATTTTGTTTTCTATAAATATTAAATTATTTGAAAATCTGAGAATACTACTTATTATATGACCATGTAATCTATAAAAATGATTAAATAAAAATTTCACGTGTATCGCACTTAGCTCCTCTCCCCCCCCCAAAAAAAAAATACTACTCATTATATTTTTTTTTTTTTTTTTTTTTTTTATAATCTGCTAAGTGAGACTTTACTCTAATCTATATTAGTGGGCCATCCTAATACTTGTCTAAACTAGAATCCATCCACAGGTTTTCCATCCAGATTAAGTCTGCCACCTTTTACAACCGTTCAGTTTAGCCAAGACTTACTAGGATTTTAGTCAGTGAGATATCATTGGTGGGATGAGGGTACACCAGTACACCAAACTTGTCTGGGGATCGGACCCAGCCTTACCCTTCCTAATTTAACCCTAACAACACATGTGGGGGGTTACGTTTTATGGGAATTATGCAGTTAATCGTTACTACTATATCCCTTAGAATAAAACATCCTGTGATACATGCAACCTCCTGTAGCCCCGACCAGATCCTCGCTACCATTGGACATGTGCAACTCTTACTGATAGTTGTGTGACTAATGGTTTTAGCCATCTGTAC
>CAJVPV010002599.1:0-12762 GCA_910591835.1 Acaulospora morrowiae
TCCAGAGATTTTTGAAGGTTTTCGCAAATGTTTGTAATATTTTAATAACTTTTGAAAACCTTCAAAAATCTCTGGAGAAAATAAATTTTCAAAGATTTTTGAAATTTATATATATATATTTTGATTCTCCGGAGATCTCTAATGACGGTGAAGATATGCAGAGTTCCTCTGTTCAAAAAATTTCTTGATGTTAGACCTTGTTACTACTTTCTGTCCTCAAGAAAAAATAGGGAAGAAAAAAAGAAAATAAAAGGATAGGAGCAAAAAGAAATTGTTCCTTTTCTACTTACAACTTCTACTTCACCTAATACTCCCATACTACTCTTTTAACCAAAAACTGTTCAACTTTTTCAGGAATCAATCATATCATCAGTTTGATGTTGCATGACTGGGAACATGTGAGGAGTATATGTCTTGTTTATTTTTTTTAAGGCTGACGTGATCAATCAATCCATAGCCTTAACCAATTATCTTTCAAGAAATTAGATATAATCAAAACTTCAAGGTCAAACTGAAGTAAGCAAAATTCTTCCAAAAAATCAGAAAAAAGGAAGTATGCTTGAAAAAAAAGAAAAGAGAAGCCAAAGAAATGATGGAAAGACTGGTCTTGTTTCTTTGGATTCTTGAATCATTTGGAAGTCTTTGAAGAATATTTTTTCTTATTAGTTTTTTTCCTAGAAAAGTATTCTTGCTATAGAACTTTTAGATAGGTTTTTTGTATTTAGTCACCAAAATAAACAAGAAAAGTGTTTTGAAAAGAAAAAATAAAACAAGTAATAACTTCTGCTTGCTTTGCTGGTTAAGAAACCAGTATTGTTAAGAAAAGTGTATAGACTTTATTATCATAAAGACAAAAAGTTTTTTGAGAACATTTATTTTTTAAATTGGCAAAAGGATCAGCAAAAAGAGTTTTGAATATAAAACTATGAATATTATTTTCCTATTGTTTATACTAATTATATATATTATTTTCTTAATATTTATTATAGTTATATAAATACTTTTTTAATGTTTACAATAATATAGCTGTTTATAAACAGATATAAGCTATTTATAACTTGCTTTTGCTATAATATCCCTTTTATAATATAGCTGCTTATAAACAGATATAAACTATTTATAAATTACTTTTATTATAATATTCTTTATATAATATAATATTATATATTTTATATTTGTTTATTGAAAAAATAATAATTTTTTTTATTAAAATTAAATAGTATTAAATATAAATTTTATTGATATATATAAATTTTATTATATCAAAAAAAAAACTCTTTCCCGTATACAACTTTTTTCTTAAAATTTTCCTTTTATAGTAATTTTTTTTCAAAATTAAAGATACAAATATTTTTTTCACCTTTCAATATCCAAAAGTCCTTCACACTTCCTTTTTCTTTACTATAAGAGTCTCAAGAAAACTAAAGAAGTATATTGGTGCATCAGGATTATACATGTGGTATAAATTATTTTGCTGTTGACTCAATTCCCAAAATCCTCAAAAATAATTGCGTCATAACTCAATTATTTATGTTTTAATAGTGTCTCAATTAATTGCATCAAATAATTGCATCAATTGCGTCAAGGATCTATGAATTTTAGCAACATGTATAAATGGGATGGAATCTCTAACCAAAGAAAAGCAAGTTTGGGAACCTTGCTTTTTCTTTGGATTGCATGAGGAAAGGCCTGTGGCAGTTACTTCTTTATAAATCTTTCTTGGAGTTCTTTTTATTTTTTTTTCTTTACAATATACAAATCTTTTTAAATAATTATACTTTCTGTTTGGAGGACTTCCTTTTATCTTAAAAAATCAGACTTCACATTAAAATTGTTTAATTTGTTGATTTAGAACACTAACAATATATTCAATATTTACTTCTCACTATCACTTAACATATTTTGCTGCACCACTAAAAACCAAAAAATCTCACTCAAAAAATTTTTCACCAAAAAATTGCAATCAGTTTACTTCTGTCAATTGATTAACATTTCAAACTTAACCAATTAAACATTATCAATTTTCCAAACAAATCTATATAACCAAAACACTATACTATAATTAATATAAACAAAACCTTTTATAGTAACAATAATCAAAACAAAATCATATTATCAACAAACAAACCAATTACAAATCATATCACTACAATAACAATACTACCATTATAACCAATCATTTATTAAAAAGATATGCTATTAACACTATTGTATACTTTGGACAGTAACCTGATTATTTTTGGAAGTGCAACAGTACTTTAGTTAAATGAAACTACCAGTATGGCACACTCAGTGATTTTATTCGAAACATTTATAGCTTCACAATTAGTGTTGTTGTACTTATTTTTTTTGTTTAGTATTTTTTTTTTTTTTCAATTTTCAATTTCTTATAGTCTTATATATAAATCTAAGTAGGTATTCATAGTTGCTTGGCACTATTTAAGATGTACATTGGTTTTAATATTTATTTTTTATGTTGCTTAGATAGTTTCTATAGGCAAGCTAACATTAAACTCACTGATCAATTGGTTATATGAAAGATGTTGTCACTTTCTATATATAAAATAATTTAAAATTTTTACAATAAATAAAGAGATAATGTTTACCTACTTAAAAAAAAAATAAATAAATTTTATTATATCAAATATTTTTTTATAATATATAACTATAATTAAATACTAGCTTATCAATTTTATTTATCTGATATCCAGAAATCTATTACTTGATAACTTTTCTTTATAATATCAGGATGCTATAGGAATAGAAATTCTATTACTAGTTTTAAACTATCTAACTTATAAAGCTTATTATACAGTATGTCTTATATATATACTATTAATTATTTATATATAAATTATTTATTATATTATATTTTTTGCTTATGCAATACATATAGTAATGAATATCTTTGATATAAGTATATACTCTCTAGTAAATATATTGATTTTAATTATTGGTTAGTATTAATTATCAAATTTAAAAAACCAATAGTCAAGTAAAGTATAACTTCTTAAAGGTTTAATCTGTTTATTTGTATTACTCTAATGTAGACAATTCAATACTTTTTAAACTTTTAGTAGATATTTCAGATTTGAACTGGTTGGCATAAGTTGTCAAATATAGAAGTATAAATATTAAGTAGAGTACAATATTTATATATTTTATCTTATTATATAATTGTTATATTTTCATATAAGTGATATTAGTTTAGTGCTTTACTTTAAAAGATGGTAATTGAAATTGATTAAGATAAAGTACAATCCTGTTTGTATATTCAAATATGAAGTTAAATTTGCTATATAACAAATTGTAAAGTTTAACTGAAATTAAGTCAAAATTTTTTCTTTATATAATTATTTTCTTTTTTGTGATTTTATTGCAACCTTATGATTATTGAAAAAATCAGAAGTTTTATCTAATTAAAAAGAAAGGGTAATAAATTTTTTGTAATCAGGTAGATTTAAATCCTAGACTTTTATCTAATAATCTATAAAGCTTTATCATTAAGTTATAGATCCATAGGTTAAAAAAAATTAATTAATTAATAATTTAATAAATTAGTTATATAAAGAACAAATTATTTGTTAATTATAATATTTTGTTTAATAGTATTATAATATAACTTGAAATATATAAACAATTTAATAAAATTTATATACTATAGTATTTTTTATTTTGATGATGGTAGTTTCAATTTGATAAAAACATATTTAAAAATAAATACAATAAATAATCAGTTTACAATTTTATTAAAAATTCTTTTTAATAGGAATTATTTGATTTTATTTATTTTTGTAAATTAAAGATATTTCATATTAATATTGTATATGATGTAAGAAATAAATGCATGCAAAATTTAAAATGTCAATTTTTTTTGATATATTGTATGATAACTTTGAAATGTCAACTTGTATCTGAATTTAGAAGATTTTTGTAATGACTATAAAAAAAAATATACAATATATTTGTGATATGTTTAAATTAAAAATACCAAATGTATACATGTACAATAATACAATCAGAAGGGATTGTGTTTTTTTATTTGATAAAAAAATTCTTATGGTTATTTTTATTATTATTGTGATTGCAGTGATAATATGATAATATTATGATGTAGAATGAGGATTAATTAATGGATTGATTAATTTGATTGATTAACAATCTTATTTATCAAATGACTTCTCATAACAATATTGGATATTGTTGCTTTTGTTGAATTCATTCGTTTTTTCAGTTGTACTTACTGATGGAATGATACTTCCAGTGTTTTGTTGGTGAGATGATGCACAATCAATCAATTAAGAAGAACCTCTGATCTCTGTATGATTTCTTGTCTCTTTTATTTTGATTTTCGGGTAGATACAGTGTATTTTCAATCTCTAATTAAATAAATTAATGAATATTCTGTAACATCTATTGAATTCTAACGAAATGAAATGTTTTGAAAAATAATTTGTGCTTTAAATAAAAAATTTTAGAGTTATTTCATTTGATCTTTAATGATCTCGGTCGACGGCACTAGCGTTTGGAATTTCGTCCATATTGACAACACTTTGAACTTCATCCTTATCAACAACACTATACATGTTCTTCCTCCAATGGAACACCAACACCGCGGATACCACGTAAAATATGGCATTTCCAAAACCTAGACAGATTGTGGCGATATAGCAGGAGTAGCCGATACGCGCAAACACATTTAATCCGTATCTATACTTCGGATCGGTGATATTTAGTGAGATGGGTTGTGAGAGCTCCGATAACCCTAAAAGTTGGAAAAATGCAGATTTGGTTGAGCCTAGGTTTTTTGAAAGAAAGAAAAAAAAAAGATGAGAAAATTAGTATTTTAAATGTGAACATGGGTTCGATGCTGAGGTGTGATTACCATACGAAATCCAGAGAGAAAAAAGAAATCTGGAGAATTGAACGTTGCAAATAGAAATGAAGTAAATGGAATGACCTTTCAAAAAAAAAAAGTAGAAGACGAATTAAAAATTTACATTTGAATGCCGATATCCCATTTGCTCGGTTTATTATTAAGCCTTCTTCTGAAGCCCAGTCCGTAAAATCCTGATGAAATTGATGATGCAAGAAGAGAAAGAGATCGGTTGCTGAAAACTTGCATATCAAAGGAGGACGGTAAATCACAAATATTCTCACCGCTTACTAGTAAACCGAAGAGTACGGCCGTGCCAAAGAAACATTGGTATGCGGGCTTGGTCAATCTGCACGTTAAATTCATAAGCTTTAATTTCATCGAGGAAGACAATCGAGGCACGCGAGACATACGGTATGAAAAACTTACATGTTATAGTAAGACGAAGAATCAACATTAGGATTGTATATCAAGAAGGCGTTAATGAAGATTGATTCTGAAATAAAATAGGACCACGGATTATTGACGCACACGAATGACATCCAGGTTTCTGAATGCACGTACATACCAAACACGAGGCATGTTGTGGACACGATGAGTTCCAAGATGTTGAAGAGATGAACATAAAATTTAATATCTTTTAAGAAGGACATCCTGTATTGTATGTGTGTGGGTGGATGGGCTGCAGTTTTTTCTTGTAAAGTTTTTAATGCAGTACTGCATAATGGGACACCCGAAAAGTGAGAAATATTTTTCCGAAAAAATTATTCACCGTCTTCTAATCACCTTATTTAACCTGATGCTTTAGGAATCGCTCAAAGTGAATGAGTGGAGAATGATCAGAAGCAACTCTGGTGGCGAAACATCGAGCATATTTATTTTTGTCAATCCTGATGTTACATGTTACATGACTATCCCTTGCATTTGATGAACGTCAAACACTTTTCTCGTTTTGCCAGATTTCCGGCAAGTTCACTCAGCATTCTTGAATTTTGCTCGTTTCGCAAGGATGATTTATTCACCTGTTAAAACTTTATTATATAACATTTTTTTTTGTGTTTATCGTCATTCATACTATTATTTACTATTATGTAGGTAAACTCTACAATGTTTTTGGTAAAAAAACAAATACGGTGTAATGAAGATCATGCTAAGGGGATTTGTAATACGTAATACTATATCGGACAATATTAAATCTTTACACGTAAATAATGCATTTTCGGGAAACGATAAATTTATGTGGCTTCAATGGAAAAAAAAAAAAAAGATTTCGAGGAAACAAAAAGATACGAAAAGCGAAAAAAAGAAGAAAACCTTGGTCGTTTAAAATAAAGTAAAGTAAAATAAAATAAAATAAAATAAAATAAACGAAGGGGTTATTAGGGTTAGGCTTCGGAAATAAATGTGACTCGTTCTTTTACGAAATAAAATGAAATCGACAAGGAATCCAATTATATTTTGGCGTTGTTTAATCGAAATTATTAAAAGAAGATAATATGAACGTATTTATTTTTAAAGAAGCATAGATTATCTTCAACAGGAATTATTGATTTTTCGGGTTCATATGCTTATGAAAAAGCTTAGATGAAGTTTTTATGAAATTGCGGTTGACACGCAAGGTCATTCATTATCGTAGGGTGACGGGTTGCGAAAATTCATAATTGATCCGTGATAGGATGAACGAAGTTGGGATGCAATTTCAACGGGAACTTCGACTCTAAACCTTAGAAATCATCAACCTTTTATAAGCCTGGTGGTCCGTGGTTAAAGGATCATTTCAAGTATGTAGAATGGCATTGTTTTTGTTCAAGAAAAGTGATGATGAAAACGAGCTTCTTGAGATTGAAACTAATCAAACAGAATATGTAAACCAACCGATTAGAGAAATTTTTGTCAACAAGGAACACTAATTGAAACTTGGCATCGGTAAAATCTGATCAAATAAGGAATGTCCGTTGGAGTGGGGCATTGGTGTTGTGTGACAACGCAGATTGAGTCGAGTTCCTCAGATCAATGACAGGTGAAAAATGAAACCAATTACAAAGTAAATTAAAATACACGAGGATCCGTGCCTGACAAAAACCAATCTTTTGGGTTTTGAGATAGTAAAGTGAGACATTTTCCTTGTGTCAATAAGGATAAATAATTAAAATAGCAATTAGCACTGTAAGAACTATCCATCAATAAGTTGCGTGTCAAAATATTTATTTCATAAAATACAAATTATTCTATCAGTGAATAAGTACTGTATCTTGGGGACTCACCACTTTTACTTTGTAACCGATCATTACAGTACATACGGTACACCATTGTATTTTAAACCGTTGTTTGTAATAAAAAAAATTCTTATTCTTATTTTTTAAAATTCAATTGTCAATACTGTAGTTGGGCATCAAGATAATATGATAAACGTTTATCCTTGCTGTTGAATCTTGAATCCGTGCGCAATTAAAAATTACTTTTAGCTCACATCGCGTTGTGCATAAATCAAAAGTACTGTGTGTTAATTCGAATATTCATTATAAATTGTTTCCAAAAAAGAAATGTGACTCATACCCCACCAACGTAAATTTCACTTAGCTTTGGAGTTTCGGATCAACTGTGATGATAGGGAGGAAATAATACGATAATATTTGTAAAATGAATGGCGTAATGTTACTCAATGAACCTAAATTAAAAAAAACCCCTTGAACCCGCAGAGCAGACGGCCGATCGCGGGGTGGAAGTTGGTCTTAGCTTGGAAGGTACTAACCTTATCATTATTAGAACATCTACACATCACGCATATGTCAAAAGAACTGTGTCCAATTTAGGAATCCGTGGCTACCGTAGTGTGGTGTGTTTCGCCTCACAAGCCGATAAACAAACGCGAGAGGCAACGCGAAATCCAAGCAATTGACCCTCAGCCTCGTGCAATCCATTCAATAGTTCACAGGTAACTACATCTATCGTTGTTTTATCTTCGAAAATGACACCGCTCGACAATATTCACGATGCTATCATCCTACCTCAGAATTATCACGAGTTTATTCCTTATCTCCTTAGAATTCACAATTTATCTTATTCCGATTTCATTCCTCTGTCTTTTTCCAAACATATTGATTACCATTTTTGGTTTCGTACCTAACTACTTTATTTGCGTAGTAACGACTAAACGATTTTGCAACAACGTAAAACACCTCTTAATTGCCTTCTCGCCCGTGATCATCCTGTCATATTTCACTGCCGGAATATTGACTTTCATCGGCTACAGTCTATTCCTTACACTCGTCCTTCCGTTGATGACTCATTTCTCAAGGCAAGAATATCCTTACCATTTTATCTCTCCGTTAGTATCACTCATTTATTTACCTTACCAATGTTGTCCCTACCTTAACCTCGAGGAGTCGAAAACCGAGATTTTCAATGATCTTCCGCTATTCAGACCGTTCATCGATACCTTTGAATTTCATCAAATGGTTGTAACCTTCCATTTTCACAAACTTTCTCAAATAATAGAAGATGAAAAAAATTTCAAAGGAAATAGGATCTCTTTCAACTATTGGAAATTGGCCTATCCATTCTTAGTATTTCCGCTATGCTTCATTCTTCTTTTTCTGCCCAGCGTCTTATTTAGCTTGTTTTTGCTTTTCCCTGTAACCATCTCATACTTCATTAACGCATACTCCAATAGTGCTAGGAGTTCACATGACAACTTTGATGTCGTCTTCAATGTCTTATCATTCCCCGTGTATTTTCCTAGTTTGTTGACCTTTTCTTTGGCACGTTCATTTCTGATTCTGTTTTACTTCTTGGGGGTGATTCTTGTCTGTTCCGCTCTCATCGTTATCATAGCCACACGTCACTCGCTACGTGATGCGTATCAGGCGGGCTTGAAAATTCTGATGTTGATTCCAGACGATGTTTACGAAAACGCGGGAGATCTGTTCGGCTTTTTTGGTTGGTGTCGTGAATTGTGTGATGAATTGAGAACAAATAAAGATGTTTGAATTTACGTATATAAAATAAATAGTGATCTATAATGACCATTTAACCTCTCTAAAATTTCCTTCGGTTTAAAGTTTAAGCTGTTGCTTTAGACCGCGGAGGTGGTTTTCCGCTCGCGTAGCATTAATACAAACATGTATGCCGCCGTATATGGTGTTTAAATAACTGATCGTACGCACGTAGCCCGCGATCTAAATAGATTTTTTAAAAAATTGCCGTAAAATAATACAGCACAATGAAAATCAATTCCCGTAAGATAATACAGTACAGTACAATGAAAATCAATTCTTCATTATTAATCAATTGTTAATAAGTTGATGATATTGTAAAATGATGAATAGGCTGCTATCTTAACTTCAATTATACTGAATAATGAAGTTCTTTCCGTTTACGGATTTGATTTTTTTCAAAAATAAAATATATTCTAACCACTTCTCATTCATATTGATTTGTTTTTTTTTCGTTGATCCTTGATGACACACAATCGAATAAAAAGTTTCACCGTGCAAAAAAATAAAATTCACTGCATTGTAATGTGACTTTAGACAAATTATTAATTCCTTTGTTTATTTCCTTTATCATATTCTTGCCAATAATTTTTCTTTTAAAATGACATGATTAATCAGCGCAATCATCGTCTTATTAGGCGACACATATGTGACAATATATACTGTATATATACAAATGTCATAGAAATCAAACGATTTGGATAATCCGCGCAATAATATACAACACACTTCGCATATTCCTACAATCATCAATCTATTTTAATAAATTGAAATATGGAATTTTGAAAATTCCTCGAATTGAACGATCTGAATAACATTCAATCCAGCAATTTGTTGAAAATCCAATCGCACATCTTGGTAATTGATAATTGACGATTGATAATTGAAGTTTTCTGTATTCTAATTTTTTTCAAATAACTTATATCTTTTGTTTTAAATCAAATTATCGATCATCTAAAATTGTTTATTGATTACTCATGTAATTCACGTAATACAGTATCATTAGGTTCCCGAGATATTAAAACATTTTAAATTTTTTTGATTGATCACAATCGTAATACATCAAAAAACACAGACGTAATGCGAATTGCAAAATCTATTCAACTCTATCGAACGGATCGGTAATCAAGGTAGTCGATTTCTTTGCGTAATAAATTTAATCGTATGTCATTAATGTTAAATCTATTTTAACAAATAACTTAACTATTAACATAAGAATAATTATAATTATAATATGCTTTTATTTTTTTAAGTTGACAACTTTGTTTTGACATTAAAATCAAAAATAATAAATAAATAAATATAAAATCATTTAAACATTCAATTTTACAAAAAAAATTATAATAATTAATACAATAAATGTTCTCGATATCAAGTTTATTACCTAGTTTTAAGATTTATTTAATAATAATAATAAATTCTTATGGTTTAACTTATTTCATATATAGGAATAGTGTGATATAGATCTAAAACCTAGCTAATTTAAGAATTTTGGCAATTCAAATACAACTTAAACTATATAATTAAAATTTATGAAAAATTTTTTAAGATATTAAAAAAGTTATCCTAAAAAAAGACCCTATTTTATTAATTCAAATAACAACTTATCTAGATATAATAAATACTTATTAAAAATTTCTTTTTTTATTTTAATACTTAAAAAATTTAATTTTTGTCAACTATATTACCTTTAACATTATCAAAACAAGGTTTTTATAAATGTTATTAAAATTGATTTAACCAATCTAAAATATCTATTAGATAATATATTTTATGTTTTGTTTTGATATTTTTTATTAATACTTATCAAACTATATAATAAGAATAATTAAAAAACATATCAAACAAAATATAATTAAGAATTATAATAGTTTAATTCAAATCAGATTTAGCTAAAATCAAAACTATTAAAAAACAATTGGTTTTAATTTTTTGTAAATCAATTCAAATCAAAAACTAATTTATATAAATATAATTTTTATTAAATTGTTTTATTTTAAATTTAAATTTTTAAATTTTTTAATTATTATAATTATTAATTAATTATTTTAAATTATATTTATATACTTTAATTTTAAGTCATTATATTTTTAATTAATTATTCAATTCAATTTAAATTAATATGATTTATAATATATTTTTAAAAATAAAAAATAAATTTAAATAATATTACTGTAGTTAATTTGTTATATAACTAAATTTAAATAATATTATTGTAATTAATTTGTTATATAACTAAATTTAAATAATATTATTGTAGTTAATTTGTTATATAACTAAATTTAAAGTTTATTGTTAACTATAATTCTATTTTTTTAAATTAAAATATTTGCCAATATAATTTGTAATTAATTATGTATATTAATATTTTATATAAATTTCTTTTTTAATTATCTTTTTTCTATTTTTTTATTACAGTTATAGTTTTTTTTAATCAAGTTTTGAGATAAATTATATATTATATCTTTAGTTAATAAAATAGTTATATTATATAACTCATGTTTTAACTAGCAAAAAACAATATTAATATATTTAAATTTTTAAATAATTGTTATTATTTTTAAAAATATTTGTTATAGCTACTTTTATTTTTTATTTACCTATATAAAAATTGTCTCTATTAAAATTTCCTTTTCAATATATAAATTTTGAATTATTAAAAATTATATATCTTTTAAACAAAATACTTAACTACTGTATATAATCTAAAAAATTGATATAATATATAGTAAATAAAATTATTATATTTTTAAGCTATATATGTTTTATAAAAATTTAAAAATCAATTTAATTTAATTTTAAATATCTTTATCAATTGCTTTATATTTATTGCCATTTAATTATATTATATTAATAGAAAAAGTTTCTATTATATAGCTAAACAGGTTATTTATTATTATTTTTTATACATATATAAATATTGTTATTTAAATTTTATAATTCTTTTAATATATTAAAAATATATATATAAGTATTATACTCTTTAATTAATAAATATCTAAAAAACAATCATTAATATTATTTAAATATTTAACAGTTGTATTTTAAAAAAAATCTCTTTTGATTATATCTGTTTTATTAAAAAAAAATTTTTTATAATAATTTTAAATAAGAAAAAAAGTTTTATATTTTTTATTGCAAGTAAGTCTCAACTTAAAAACTTAAGAACTTTCAAAACAACTGATACAGTAAAATGAAACCTCTAATCAAAATCTATTCAAGTTTAAAAGCCTTGTTTATTTTTTGATTACATAAAAAAAAGCTTATGACAATTCTTTTTTTTTTGTTCTCTTGTATTCCTTCTTATTTTTATTATATCATAAAAACCATTTATATCAATGTCATTATATCTGCTAAATTAAACACTTTTCAAAAAATATACTTATTATATAATTAATAATAAATAAATAATAATATATCAAAAAGTTCCATAATATTTCAAAAGGTTTCAGAATGTTTTACAAGATTCCAGAAAATTCTATAATATTTTAAAGTATTCCAAGATATTTTAAAATGTTTCAGAGGTTTCTGGTTACACAAAATATGACGCAGTAAAGCAGAAAAATTATTACAAATTTGATGTTTTAATTATTAATATTATAATATAGAATATTATTAATATATTATATATAGATCTTTTAATAAGATAAGCTGGATTTAATTTTATAAATATAAAAATAAATAAAAATTAATAATTGATCAAAAGATAAAAACTCTTTCCCGTAAAACCATCAGTTCTTAAAAATTGCCTTTTTTGGTAATTTTAAGAACATTTCTCTACAAAACAATCCTCCAGCACAAGAAACTCCAAAATATTACAAGAAACCTTAACTAAAAGAACACTACAACTACTCAGGAAAGTAAACTTACTTCACAGAGTAACTTTGCTAT
>CAJVPV010002600.1:0-12761 GCA_910591835.1 Acaulospora morrowiae
GAAGGTTACACGAATTTTATCTTCACTTTAAGTCATCTTTAGTATAAGATTTTAAAAGACAATTAAATATTTGTCTTTCCAAATTTAATAGTAAAAAGATAGACAAAAAAGAGTCTTTTTACAACATCCCATCTACTGATCT
Source organism: Acaulospora morrowiae (assembly GCA_910591835.1). Classification (NCBI taxonomy): domain Eukaryota; kingdom Fungi; phylum Glomeromycota; class Glomeromycetes; order Diversisporales; family Acaulosporaceae; genus Acaulospora; species Acaulospora morrowiae. The sequence goes on from CAJVPV010002600.1 coordinate 143, forward strand.
TTGCCATTTCACTATAGTGCTTTCTTTTATATAAGTATCTGTTGCTAGATATTCAATTGCTGGCAGGATCACTTTATTTATTAAGTATTTAACCACTTCTACTGATATCTTTTTCCTTCTTATTGTGTTTAGATTGTATGTAATTATTTGGTTCATCTTTCTTTCTTGCATAGTCTTGCCTGGTTTACTTTGTACCCATGATTCCAAAAACCTTTCTGTTTTTTCTTTTTTGCTTGCTATGATTTGTTTACCCATTAGGTTCACCTTCAGTTCCTTCTTTTTTGTATTGAGAACTATTAATTTTGATTTTTCTGCATTGACTTCAATGTCATTTATATAGTAAAACTCCTTTGCTATTTGCAAAATTTTTTCCAATTTCTTTTTATCTTTTGCTACCCAAATTGTATCATCCATGTAGACTAGGCTTTCTAAGATTATCTGTTTTTCTTTAATCTTGCTTGTACTGTAGTCCCTTATCTATTTAGTACCCATGCTGTATCCATATTTTGCTTTGTTTATTTTATTGATTAGTGATTCATAAAATATTTTCCATAGCAACGGTAATATTGGATCTCCTTGATCTAGGCCATCTTTAATTTTATATTCTTGCGTTATTCCATACTTTGTAATCATGTCTGCTGATCTGTTCTCTCTCATTTCCAATACTATCTCTATCAATTTTTTTGGAAATCCTATTCTTTTTAGAATTATTTCCAAGGTTCTTTTCTCTACTAAGTTGAAGGCTTTCTTGATATCTTGTAGTAGGATCCACATTTCTTTCTTGTTCACTTGCACATCCTCTATCATGCTCTGTAGGATCATTCTTGGTTTGGTTGTAGTTTTCCCTGTTGTATCTGCCCAGTTATTCTTTTGCAAAGTTTTATTCTCCATTAATACTACATCCATTCTTTTCGTAATTATTTTGGAGAAAATTCTTCTTTCTGTTTCTATCAGTGCTATTGGTCATAGTTTGTCTATTTGGCCTTGCCAATCCTTTATTTTTGGGATTGGATAAATGCATGAGTGCTTCCACTTCTCTGGTGTCTTCTCCTTTATCAAAATATTATTTAACAATTCCTTGAAGCTCTCTTGCTCTTTTTCTCCACAGTTCTTTAGCATCTCATATGATATCTTTGATGCCCCAGGTGCCTTTCCATTTGCTGTTTCTTTAATAATCTTCTCAAGCTCTTTCTTAGATATTGGTTCTACCAGCTTCCTTTTTTCTTCTTCTTCTATTTTAACTATTGGATTTTTGTATTTCTCCAGTCAATTTTTCCAGTACTCCTCCAGTCTCCATTTCCTGGTTTTGTTTTACTGATCAAAGTGCTCTCATGTCAGTTCTTTGACTTTCTTCTCTTCCAGTTCCATCTGTTCCATGACTTGGTCCCATACCCTATCAATTTGCTCTTTTACTGAGTATCGTGTCAGAATACTTGATATTAGATTTTTCCATTTCTAATTTTCTTGTCATCTTTCTGCTCTTTTCTTTATGGTTTCCAAAATCCACTATTTTCTCATTGATTTGACTTCCAATTCATACAACTTTCTTAGGTCTCTTCTCTTTTATTTCATTTCTCTTCTCCACTCTTTGGCTTTCTCTGTTTCATTTAGGTATTGTAATTTTATTCTTGTTTCTGGCAGTGCTTTGATGTATCTATTAATCTTGTCTCTTTTTTTTGTTGCTCTTTTCTTGTTTCCCGCTTTCTTATTTTTTTCTATTTCTTTTGCTGTTTCTATTGCTTTGCTTAATCTTCTAAATGTCATGAACTGTGCTGTTTTCATTCTTTTGCTAAACTTCTACACTTCTGTTTTAAGGTTTTCCTTGGGATCACTATTTCTGCTGCCTGTTTCCACTATTTCTTTAGTATGTGCCATTTACTGCTAGCTTCCAATATTGTTCTTTCCATTTTTCTGGTCTTGTGCTGGTCTTTTTTTTCTCTTATACTTTCTATTTCTTCTCTCCACTCTTTTCATTTTGCGCTATTCATTTTTTTGTAATTGTACACTTGTCTTTTCCTTGTTATTCTTATTCTTATTATTTCTTTCATTATTGTGTATAGATCTATTTCTGTTTCTACTGCCTTGTGGTCTGTGTTTAGTGTCTATCTAATGTCCTTTATATTCGCACCCTTGCATAGCTCTCTTATGTCTTCTGAAATCCATATCATGTCTATTCTGCTTTTTATATCATTACTCCAGATATATTCCCTTGTGACTTTGTTGTGTTGTCTATATGTGTTGTATAACTTGAATTTCTTTAATATTTTAATCCATTTCTTTTTCTCTTTTGGTTCTTTTTCTCCTGTTCTATCCATCTCATCTTTGGTTGTTATATTCATATCTTTCATAACTATTGTGCCTACAAATTGTCTCTTTCTCCATTCTCTTAGGTTTTTTTTTGTTTCTGTTAACATTTCTTTCCTTTCTTGACCTACTTGTGATTACACATATATTTATATTACCTTTATATGTCTTCTTTCTTTGAATATTAACTCTACAGCCAGAATCCTTCCTTGCCATCTTGTTATTTTTCCAATATGTTTTGCACAGTCTCTTTGTACAATTAGGCCCACTCCCCTGAGTATTTTTCTGTGTGTGCCCAAAACATCTTATATTTGCTGTCTTCCATTGTCTTTTTGCTTGTTGTTTTCTTGAATTTGGTGTCTGATATTCCTATTATGGATATGTTACTCTCGTGATAGTAATGTTGCAATTGCTGTTTTTTAAACTTCTTATTTAGTCCATTTATATTTATTGTCGTAATTTTAAAACTTTCCATGTTTGTTCTTTTTTCCTTGTATATATTAGTATTGTTTTTGTTATTTTTGTTATTTTTTTGTTGTATCATCATATTTTTGTAGTTATTGTGATGTGGTTTCTTCCTTATTGCCCTTGCGACTGCTGTTTCCTTTTTACGACTGCTGCTAACTATTCTACAACAGCTCTGATAACATTTTTCCCATGTGTGCAATCTGTTTTTCTATTTTGCTCTGTCTTTCTGCCACTTCTTCATTAAACACTTTGTATATTGTCAAAGGAATTTCTTTCTTCTCAGTATTTATTTTTTCTGCATCTTGGTATTGAGATCATTATTCTCCCAATCTTTCCTTTATGTATTCTACTTCTTTTTGTTCCTTCTCTGGTGTCATTCACCAGTCCTATAACATATTGATTTTCTTTTCTATACTTCTGACTTTGTCTTCTAGGTTGTTTAATCTCTTTCTGATTCCTTTTTGTTTTCTGCCTTCTTTATTAATCATTGATCTGGATCTGCTTTTCTTCCTTATTATTTTTGCGAAGGATATAGGTGCTTCTCTCTTTGGCCCCTTTCTAAATCTCAACTGGATTGATGTGAATTTTGTCTGCATGATAAATTTGTCTTTTTGGATCTTTACCTCCTTACATTGGAAGGCGATATGTCCACTCTGTCCACATTTGTAGCAGAGTCTTTCGTGCTGGTTCACAAAGCTAATTATTGTTCTGTCCAACTTTAAGGTTTGTTTTTCTGCTGCTTTTAGCTGGTCCTCTGTTTCAAATGCTATGTATACAAATCTCTCCCTGAAGTATTTGCTTGTTCTTGGGATATACAGGGTTTTCCCCTTTGTTTCTTTTGCTATTTTCTCTAGGTCATATGCTGTGGTGCCTGCCAGCAATTCTGCTAATTTAAGCACAAATTTGGATCTTCTCGCGAGCTCATCTTTTTCTTCCCATTTTGGGAGTATTCTCAAATACTTTTTTTTAAATGGAGTCAATCACATTTCAGCCAATAATTGTGCATCTGTTTCTTCTTTGAAAATTACGGTTACAGTTTTCCACATTTCTACAGGTTTGATTATCACTGTTTGGATATTTCCAAACTTTCTTAGAGTTGCTTTGACTGTTCCCTCACTTGCTGAAAGGGGAATGTTTCTGACTATCACTGTCAATCTCTCTTCCAATTGGTGTTCCCTTTGTTTCACCAGGGTTAGGTGTTCTCTGTTTTTGTTTATATCAAAGTTGATTTCACATGTCTCCTGCATGTCAATGAAATTTCCAAAATTGACAATAATTGCTTTCTTTTTTCCTGCCGTTTCTTTTCCTACTCTCACCCCCAAGAAAGAGTCAAAGGCGATACATGCTTTCTCTACTATCTCTAAAGCTTCTGCTGATTCTGTACCTGTCACAAGCTCCATTGAACATGTGTATCTTGGTTTTCTTTCTATTTCTCTCAGTTGTCCCTCGATTTTTTCCCCTTTTACCTTTTCTTTATATACTCCCTTCTCCCCTGCTCTAATATCGGGGCCATTCGTGTTCTTGCTGTTCTCTTTTGTTTCTATGGTTTTCTCTTTAATTTCCATTTCCTGATCCTTTGTTGTGTCTTGTTCTTCCTCTCTTGTCTCATTTTCCTTTTCTTTTATTTTTTTGTTTTTCATTTTTCTTGTGTCCATGCTTGTTGCTCATACTGGTATCTTTTTTCTTTTTTCCTTATCCAAGCTTTTTGATCTTGTTGGTCCTTTCTTGGTGATAATAGTAGCCACTTCTCTTGCTTCTCTCACTGCGTTTATTGTTTTCCTCTCTGTACCTCTTCCTCTTCCCGCACTTGTTGTTGCCACTTGCCTGACACCCATATTTCTTTATCACTTTCTCGCTGCTTTTCCAATTTTCTAAAAAGGCAATTTTTACTGTGTGGGAAAGAGTCGTCTGCTTTGTACTTGTTATAAACTTCAACATTATTAAATTTAAATTATCTTTTAAAAAAATCATATTTCAAATTTTGTATTTTTGTAATAAGAATTCACATGGCCATTATTTTCTTAAAAATATTCCGGCAATAAAGTTTGACCTGATTTATAATAAGGGCATACGCTTGCATTTTCGATTGGATTACCCCTCGTGCCTATAAGAATAAGAATATTATAATTCGGATTGTGGGCACTGATGGTGAAATTAAAGTTGCAATGTAAAGCGTTGTAAAAATTCTTACATTCTCCCACCATAATTTCATCTGTCCAAGACAGACTCGTCAGCTTTAGCAAAACGTTTATTGTGGTGTTCGAAAAAAATCCTTTGAAAATAAATCTAGACGCAGAGTTTCATTCTTCTAATGAGTGAGGAATCGATTTATTTTCGTGGCAACTTATCCTATTTAAACGAGTCAAATATTTCTGCCAAAAGTTTTAACCTCTTTTTGATATTTGTCATCTAAAAAACTTGATTGCCATATACTGTACTTTATTATAACCTCAAAAATTTGAAATATCGCAAAATAAAAAGAAAAGGAACGTATAAAAATTTAACCCAAACTACTTCTCTATATATTGTGACGGTCAATCGGCGAGTCTGTCGCTAAAATGGGCAGAACGTCGTCGCGTAACGTCGATGAGGTAAGGGGTCTAAGCGAAATTTAAGGCGTGTACGATTTGGTCGAGTAAAAGATAATTCGATCAATCAATCCATTAATCCCCCTTTATTTACTTTTTACTTCTCTCTTTTTATACATCTTAGTTGGGACGGTTTTTACACCGATTATCTAATGTCTTCTCACGATTCTCCCTAATTACATAATGCTCAATCACCATTATTTCATATTATCTAATCGTTTTCACACTCCTCTCTTCATTACCTAATTCTCTAACACGCTATTCTACTACTACTTTAACCATTTCCCATCACTTTCGCTTACAATTCCCTCCATATCACCTTGAGTATCATATGATCGGAACGGGTCCTTCGCAGCACTATCGCGACTATTAGTCATGTGACTGGGATCGCGTCACGATTTTTATCCTCTGACCATATAAATTAAGGTTTAGAACAAAATTAATTTCCTTATTTTCATGTTTGGATTATATTAAAGTCAATATGTAATATTTAAAGAGCGTCTCTCTGGGAGGTTCCGTAGTAAAATGGAAATCTGATATGGCCGGCGGCGCAATGTTTTACATTGAATAAACAAAATAGTGTTAGAAGGGAAGAGGAAGATCTATAAGAGGGTCAGTCTAAAACGAGAGAGAGAAAACGCAATATTGATATTTGTTACTTGTGTTTGTTAGGTGATTCATTTGTACATATTTGTATCATGGTAAATCAACCGATCGTGCTTTTTTAGAAACAATAATTATTTTGTTTGTTGTGCAACCCAATTACAGTATTCCGTTTCTGAGCTACCCAGATGAAGTATAGCTTACTTCTATCAAGTCATTTTTTGGCCAGTATCTATGTCAAACTCATATACATAAAAATATTAACAGGTAAAAATTCTGCATACTCTGACGGTTTGAGATATCAAATTTTGATATTCGACACGCCAAAGTGTTGTCACTTTACTGTTTTGGATTTTTAGACCTTTCACTTATCATTGATCCATGAGTAAATTGGAAATTCAAAAAGAGAAAATGAATGCATTGATGCTCTGTAAATCTCTTTTTGGATTAGATCGCGATTAATTTGAATACGTAATTCATCGTTCCTGGCATTGTGGTATATGCTTCGCCAGGTTAATTTGGATTAAAAGGTTTTGTAAAGAACAAAATCTTTGAATTCCGAGCATCATTTTTCCAAGATATAAATACCTCAGTCGTATGCTTTGCTGATATCACGACCGCATATACAAATTCACGTATTTGTACAAAATGAAAAAAACTATGAACGCCTTCTTCGAGTTTAGTCAATCGTATCGTCAAAATGAAAAGTCATTAAATCGAATTATTCAAGAAGAAATAGGTCTCAAGTGGAGGTCAATGAATGTAAGGGACCGTGAGCCCTACGTTAACAGTTCAATTCGCAAGAAAGAGCAATTTAAGCGAGAGAATCCAAACTTTAAAGAAAAGCGTATTCGTTCAGTTAGAAGAAGGAAGTTTAAATTCGTGAATAATTCTCCGGAAACAATGCAGCAGGAACAATTTTTTAAAAAATACATGAATAAATCACCGGAAAAAATGCAAGAGAAATAATTTCTCGAGCTTTTTTTTTATTCTTTCTTTAAAAGGCGTTCCTTTTCATTTTGTACAATTATCCATCAATAACCTTCTCGGTGGTTATAACGTAATTACAAAATATCGCGATTTTTTACTATTCTACATTCGATTGCAACAATATTCGTTAAATTCGGTTAAATTATTCTCGAAGGTGGGTGGGGATTTTCGGATTTTCGATTCCAGTATTAAACATATACAGTATATACGAAATACAAAGTTATACAGTATAATATCATGATACGTATGTACGTAGGTGCCGTATAAGAAAATTATGCTAATCACAAATACATGTTTTTTTCTTCAATCGTTTTCTCGAATTTGATATTACAAGATAGTACAGTAAGGATGTGATAAAATGAAAAAATAAGATTAAAATAAAATAAATAAATAAAATAAAATTATTAAGTTCATATTCAGTACTTAACCATTACATGTCCGGAAAAAAAAACTAATTAATTATGCTAATGTCGGACAGAAAAAAATCTTGTCGATATAGTTTGCATCATTCGTTACACTTCGGATAATATTGTACTGTAAATTGTGATAAGGAGCTACATCGCACTATTTTTTTATTGTAAAGTTGATCCTGATCATTAATTAATAACACCGTACATAATTTGATGACTTTATCCGCGCAATATAACAGGGTTATCAACGATTTTTTTTCTTTTACAAAAATTTACCAAATTCAATTGAATTGTCAATCCATCTATCGAAAGTTTGGAAAATGCCGAGTTCGGTCAAATATTTCACACAGTGAAAAACCCACTATTGCATTAAACAAGCACCCTTAAATAGTTACCGATTTAATACGTGTATTAAATATTTTATAAAGTGTCTAATCGTGTTTCAATTATTAATAAATTAATGGGTTTTCAATCCGTTACTAACAAAGAAGAGGAATTATTGGGCAAAATCTTTAGAAAGATCTCCAGTAATAATTTCATCTAGTTATATTATTATCCCCAAAGCTGCACTTGTAGAATGATCTGATTAAGGAAAAAAATTAAATAAAATAAGTTATCTATACATTTAATAATTGTTGTCACGAAATGCATTTCAAAATGAGGACTTTAAAACCGTTGATTTTTTTCGCAAGAAAGTTTAGTACAAAATACATAATCTGTCGTTAGGAGGAAATGGGACAAGTATTAAATGCATACTGTAACAGAGTGATTGGTGAGTTTGTCACTAATAATATGTTAGAGTAGAATAGGATAGATGACGTGTATTCTGATTTTTGGGTCTCCTTATCTTTTGTTGTGAAAACAATAGGGATGGAAACGTGACATTGTGGCACATAATAGTTCCGTACGTCGCGGTGTATAGTACCCCCCTGTAGAATACTTGCCGGTTTATGCATGGATATTTTAATGGTACATATAGCTTTTTTTAAACATATTTAGTAGAAATATAAAAATGTTTGGGATTACATTATAGGAATATAAATGTAAAATAAAATAGGGGAATTTCTAAATGTAAGTGAATTAGAGTAAGAATTTAAGATTTGCAAAATGTAGGATAGAGTGGAATGGATTTGTGAAATATAAGGTCAAGTGTGAAATAAAAATATAAGATAGAGTGGATAGGTTCTCAAAATATAAGGTAGAGTGTGTAGATTTGTAAAATGTAAGGTGGAATAGATAGGTTTGCAGAATATAAGGTGGAGTAAGATGGGATGATAGGTTTTCGAAATGTAAAATGGGTTGATTTGTGAAACATGTAAAATGATAGGTTTGTGAAGCATAAGGTGAAGTGAATAAATTTGTAGAGTAAGATAAAGTTTTTAAATTTGCAAAATGTAAGGTGGAATAGATAGGTTTACAGAATATAAGGTGGAATGGATGGGTTTGCAAAACATAAGGTAGAATAAATGGGTTTGCAAAACATAAGATGGAATGAATTGGTTTGCAATACATAAGATGGGATGTGTAGGTTTGAGAAATATAAGGCAGGATGGGTGGGTTTGTGAAATGTAAGATAGGATGAATGTGTTTGCAAAACATAAGGTGAGATGGATAGGTTTGCAAAATATAAAGCAGAATGGATAGTTTGAAAATAAAGACAAAATGGATAGATTTGCAAAATGTAAGATGGAATGGATGGGTTTGCAAAATGTAAAGTGGTGTGGAAGATTTGTGAAATGTAAGGTAAAGTGAATGGGTTTGTGAAATGTAAGGTGAAATGGATAGATTTATAAAACAAAGTAAAATAAATAGATCTGATAAAAAATATTATTATATTTTACAACATTTAAATGAATTTTAAATTAAATTTATATCAAGTAAAGAATATAAAGGTTTTTTAATATATCCTGAAGGTGTAAATTTATGAATTGTTTCTATTATTCATAAATTGTATAATTCATACATCTATTTGAAATTATATTAATAAATAAATAAATAATATATTTAATAATATAAAATTTCATATCTTCAATTTAAAACTTTTGTTAATATCAATATCTAATAGTTGTAATTTTGATGTTAATCCACCAGAAATTACAGACACATTTATATTTCTATTGAATAATTGAAATTTAACTAAATCAACCAAATGTGTATAAAAGGAGTTAAAAATTAAAAGAGAATTATTAAATGATCAAATTTTTTCAATCCATCAAAGTATTTTAATTTTATTAACTCAGCTTTTTTCATTTGTACAAATAAATACTTCATTTGGAAAATTTTTTTGTGGTACATTTTTTAATTTAAAAATACAAACTGGAAGTAGTTTGATTCTATTGGCTAAACATTCAAGAATAATTATAAAATTTTTTTTCATTTTCAGTAGTATGAATACTGATTGTATAAGTTCCTCTTTTTTCAATTGTTGTTGAATTTGGTCAATCAAAAGTTAAAGAAATTTTATCTATATTGCTAATTAAGTATAGTGGATAATTATAATTAATATATTGATTCAAAATATAAATGAGAAAATCTTGTTTTCTTTCTTTCAAATCTTTAGATAAATGTTATGCAATAGTTGTTTGATACCAAATTAATAAGTTATAACAATCTAAAAAATCACTTAGCCAATTATTAGAAAATTTAAATAATTGAATATCTAAAAGATTTTGAAAAATGGTTTCTTAAATAAGTAAAAAAACTCTAGTAATTATTAATTTTCTAGTAATAGAATTTTGTAATTTTCATTGTTTAATAATTCAATTAAATAAAAAAATTTTTAACTGAGAATATTTAGATAGTTTGCCATTATATAATTTTAATAATTTTGATGAAATAATAATTAATTTATTTTTTTTAAGTATCCAATCTTGCAATTGTTTAGGTTGAATATTAAATTTTTTGATTATTTCTTTAATATTAATTTCATTTTTGTTTTGTTTATAATAAGTAATAATAACTAATTTTTCTTAAACATTCTAACTTCTTCATAATTTATTTGTTATTTGTGTTTGTAAGATACTTCTATTACTAGATATAACTATTTTTTTATTTTTTTTAAAAAAAAAAAATATGTGTATTTATTTTTATTTTTTTAATAATAGTAACAATATTAAATGAAAGTAATTATTTATATATTGTTACTAAAATTTTGAAAATTTTATTAACTTTGGATTGATACAACCATATATTATCAACATTTAGTAATATTTATTAATTTTAGCTATATTTTCTATATAATATTTTCTTCTTTTCTTCAAGAATTCTCAAAACACCTATATAGTTTTGAATAGTGCAGCAAATTTGGAGTGCTATAGCTCAAAAACTATGTTTTGAAGCTTCTTTGAGGTTCTAAGCAACTATTTGCGGAAAGACTAAAGGAATAACTTTTGTTAAGACTTTAAAACAACTATTTTATTGATATTTTGAGTAATTTTGCTTTTTCTCTTATGGATAAGAGTTTTCTTTGATCATCTAAGTGTAACAAATAATTCTCTAGCCAAATCTTTTGTGTAAATAAATGAAACATACATAAATAATTAGATAAGAAGCGACCTACAATTGACCAGAACATTATAAAAAGGTTGCAATTTTCCCAACTATAAAAAAAAAACAACTATCATAATTATAAAATTAATTTTCTTTTAATAAAATTATATTTATCAAATATTTTTCTTTTATATTTTTCTATTGTTTTTCTATTGAAATTCAATATTTATATATTGTTATTTTTTGATTCCAATATCAGGGCAGAGTTGTGAAATTGACTAAAACAATAATTTTGAATTGTTCATGTTAATTTTTTTAATAGTGTTTGAAACAAAACATATGTTGAATAAATTAAATCATTGAGGATTAAAAATTATTTTTATCAGTAATTTTGAAGTATGTCAAGGGAGAAACTAAAAGTTTCAATATATTTAATTGTAAATTTCATCTTCTTTGGATTTTCTTTGATATTTCTTTAATTATTTTCTTCTATTCTTCTTTATTCTGTTCCTATTTTCTTTTATTTCATAGAAATACCCTGTTTACTACAAATCTAAATTGATACAATTCTTATTTTGCTTTTTCAAGATAATAACAATATTCTTTATTCTAACTTATTTAATGTTTTTGTTTTATTTAAATTCTTTGTTATAAGTATATTCCTTAAATTTACTTTATATACTTATATTTTACTACAATTTATTTACTTTATATACCTATATTTATTTTACTTTATATTTCTATTTTTGTTTTGCAAATCTATCTATTATATTATACATTTTGCAAATCTATCACTTCACTTTATATTTTTCAAACTTACTTTAAATCTTGCAAACCTATTCATTTTATTTTATATTTTTAAACCTTTTTTACTTCACCTTATATTTTACAAACCTATATATTTTGCCTTACATTTCATAAACTTATTTATTTCAACTTTGTTTTGTAAATTCATTTATTTTATCTTACATTTCACAAACCTATCCATTTCACCTTATATTTTGCAAACTTATCTATTTCACCTTACATTTTGCAAACCTATTTATTTCACCTTACATTTTGAATCTATTTATTCTATCTTATATTTTACAAATTATTCATTCTATCTGATGTTTTGCAAATCATCTATTTCACCTTATATTTTACAAACCTACTCATTCTGTCTTATATTTTGCAAATCTATCCATTCCACCTTATATTTCACAAATCTATCTATCCCACCTTACATTTTGCAAACTTACTTATTCCACCTTTATTTCACAAATCTATTTATTTTATCTTATATTTTGCAAATTTATCCATCCTGCCTTATATTTTGCAAACTCATCCATTTCACTTTATATTTTGCAAACCCATCTATTCTGTTTTCATTTCACAAACTTATCTATTTCACTTTATATTTTGCAAACTTACTTATTCCACTTTATATTTTTAAAACTCATCCATTTCATCTTATGTTTTGCAAACTGACACATTTCATTTTATGTTTTATAAATTTATTTATTTCATATTATGTTTTGCAAATCTATCTATTTTATCTTATGTTTGCAAGCCTATCCATTTTATCTTATATTTTATAAATCTATTCACTCTATCTTATATTTCACAAATTTAAAAATTATGTTTCACTTCACAAATTTATTTTTTTTATCTTATGCTTTACAAACTTATTATTTTTATTTTTTTTTTATATCGCAAATGGGCATTAAATGCGAGACTTTATTTAAATAAAAATTTACTGTCATTACATTAACAATCTTTACAAAG
>CAJVPV010002601.1:0-12758 GCA_910591835.1 Acaulospora morrowiae
TTGAAGTCTGTCAAGGGAGGAACTGAAAGTTTCAATATATTTGATTGTGAATTTCATCTTCTTTTGATTTTCTTTGACATTTCTTTAAATATTTTCTTTTGTTTTTCTTTATTCTATTCCTATTTTCTTTTATTTCATAGGAACACCCTGTTTACTGCGAGTCTAAATTGGCACAATTCTCATTTTGCTCTCCCAAGGCAGTAACAGTATAATACCTGCAAACTAATCTAGCTTATTGTTAGCTACATTGACATTAAATATCATATCATTTTGAATATAATAAGATATAACTTCTTAGATACTTTCAAATAATAATAGTTATACACTGGTTTCTTAAATGTATTTAATCTAATTATTAACAAGTAAACAATATTGGATTTGATAATAAGAATCATATCAATTTTTTGAAAAAGGTAAACTATTCATTTTTTTTTTGTAAGGCTATAAAATAAAGAAAAATTCTGAAACCTACATCTTAAAAGAAGTTATCATTAAAAAAAAGTTTTTTTTATTTTAAATAATAAAATAATATATATGATTGTTATAAACAATATTTATTTAAATTTAAATATGTTTATTTTATTATATTATACATATTAAATAATTTTTTTAATAATAATTAACATATATCTTGTTTATTGAATATTATATTAAACACTTTTAAATACTGTTAACCTATTTAATAAACCTTAAAATTAAATATATTAATAGATAACAGTAGCAGGGAATCACTTAATTTAGAGAAAAATAGCTTCAGTTGTAGATACTAATGTTGATAAGGTAAAAGAATTAAACAAAATTTATTTTCAAGACAAAAAGTACAGTGATTTGGTTATAGGTTCAAAATGGTTTTTATTAGAGAGAGTTAGGAAGAGTTAGGAAATTCCTTGAATAGTTGAGAAGAACAGTTGTTTTATTTATACATGTTTGAAACATATGAAACTAAAATATAAATAAGTAATAAGATATACCAGTTCAATTAGATATATCTGATATCCTTGATCATGTGACTCAGGTCATTCAGACTATTCTGTCTAATCAAATCGATCAGGTCAGTCAGGTCGATCAGACTGATCAGTCATATCTGGCATAAATACTATATCTACTTTATATATATGGCTAAAATTATTTTACAATTGACTTAATTATTTGAAATTTTTATAGTATTACAATTAATGTATTGCAAGTCACAATTGTGGCACAATTATATAAATTTGTTACAATTAAATCAATATGATGCAATTATATGATTTGTCACAATTATCAAATTTGCAGCAATTGTGTCACAATTAAATTAATATGATGCAATTATGTGATTTGCTGCAATTATCAAATTTGCTGCAATTATCAAATTTGCTGCAATTATGCCACAATTAAATAAATATGATACAATCATGTGATTTGGCGCAATTATCAAATTTGTTGCAATTGTGCTGCAATTAAATTAATATTACACAATCATGTGATTTGTTACAATTATCAAATTTGCTGAATGCTGAAATTGTGCTGCAATTATTAATCAATTAAATTTAAAAAAATAAAAAAAAACAAAAATAACAAATTTATTGTTTTTCTATCTATCCATTTATAAAAAATGCAAAGTGATAATAATCAAACAGTTTTCTCATCATCCAAAAATACAGTTGAGAGATCAGAATCATTAACTTAAAAACATTTTTATAAAACAGCTATTGATAAAAGTTATAAATACTTTTCAGCAACATGTCATTATCATGATAAAAAATATCAATAGGATAAACCAAATATTCTTGAAGACCATTTAGCAAGTTAGTGTGTATTTTGTCTAATTGAAATCCAAAATAAATTTTTGGAAACAATTGCTAATAGAACAGTTGAAAATAAAAAAAAATCTACTAAAAAAACAAAATTAGATCCAAAACAATCTCTATTAAATAATTTTATGAAAAGTATCAAGTTAACTGATGCTAGAAAAAATGCAATCAATGCAGCATTGGGAAGATTTTTTGTTATCAGTGCAATTCCTTTTGCAGTTGCAGACTATTTATTTTTTATTGAATTTTGTAAACAGCTTCATCCAGCTTATAATTCACCATGTCATATAACAATTTCCACAAATATTTTTTACTCAAAGGCAGCAGCAATTACAATTAAAATTCAAAAGGAATTACAAACAGAAAAAAATATATAATTGCTTTGGATGGATGGACAGATTTCAGCAACTGCCAATTGTATAATTTTATTTTGATAATATCTAATAGACATGAATATTTTTGGGCTATTGAAAATGTATTATCAAAAAGTATTACTGAAGAGTTTTTAACCAATTATATTAAAAAAATTATCAATACTATTGGACAAAATAAAATTGCAGGATTGGTTACAGATGGAGCAGCTAATTGTAAGGTCATATGAAATATTATTGGTGAAAAATATTCACAAATTATTACTATATGGTGTATTGCATATCATATCAATTTGATTTCCAAGGATATATGCAAACATCAATTTGCCATTAATACAATTAATAAATGTTAAAACATTGGTATCATTTTTTTTGAGATTACATCAAGGAATGAATGCACTTTGGGAATCTATTAATAAATTAAAAATCAAGAGTGGAGGCATTAAAACATCAACCAAAACAAGATAGTCAATGATATATAATTGTTGTGAATCAATTATTAGACTTCAATTAGCATTTAAAGATGTAAGTATTTGAATTTTTATTAATTTAATATTAAATTTAATTATTAATTTCAAATTTTAATTGTTAGATCTTGAATAATAAACTTGGGATATTAAGTAATAATTTGTATAGAGATTATTATAACAAGAAGGTTTTTTGAAGATGTATGTCAGATGATTACAATTCTTAAACTAATCAAGAGTGTGATTTCGGTTTTAGAAATAAAAATAACAACTTTAACTGACTGTTTTGTTCAATTATGTCAACTGACTCATATTATCAATTATATTTCTATTTCTATTCTGATTTCAGAGAATTTTTGGAATTATTTTATTAATCAATTCAACAAAAGATAAAACAAATTTGAATATCTAGTATTTGTGTTGGCTTATTTTTTATATTCTTTATATCATGATAAGTTATTGAATATTATATTTATTATTATATTTAATTTATTAATTTAATTTTATATTTAAGGTCATAAATTACATAATAGTTATTTTAGAAAAAATTGCTTTTATGCTAGTGATCTACTCAAAAAAATAGGAGGCAATGAACAAGTGATTTTGATATTAATTTCTCAAATGCAAAAATATTGGCTTAAAAAATTTCTATATGATTTATCTTATGACACTATAAGAGATACTCTTGAAATTTGGTAAATGATTTGTCCTGAAAGACTTGCATATTTACAAAGAATTGCTCTCAAGTTACTTAATATTATATCACATTCAACTAATTGTGAAAGAATTTTTTTTGTATTGAGATGGTTTTATGGGCAAAAAAGAACAAAGTTAAGTCCTAATAGAATTTTTATAATGGCAAAAATTCATTCATATTATATATCAAATACTAAAAATCAACTTCAATATTATGGAAATTTATTATCAAGTAATGAAATTCAAAATCAAGTAATCTACACAATACAAAATTTAACAGATTACAAGAAATTGATGATAAAGATTCTTTTGAAACAATTTTATTAGATGATAATAATGATATTGAATCTCAATTAGCTGAAAATTTAATAAATAAAGAGAAATTAAAAAGGATTTTAGCAATAGAAGTTTGTGTAGACCTTTTTAATCAAATGTTTATTGATAATAAAATTCATGTAAATTCAGAAATTAATGATTTTTTTGAAGATTTGGATAATAATAATAATAATAATAATAATAATTTTAGTATAGAAGATTTAATTAATCAAGCATTAGGTAATAATGAGTAAATTAATTTTTTAACAGATTTTGATAATAATTTTGTAATTACTATAGGTTTCAGATTTTGTATCACTTTAGAACTTTAGAATCAGCAGATGTTATGTGACTTCAAATGTGTTTTAGTCTATTTATTAATATATTTTGACTAGAGGTCAAAATCCTTGATTATTGAGAAATTAGTATTGACAATGTCTTTTTAGCCATTAATAAAAGATATTTTTCTTATCAAAATATCTATAGTCTCTTAAGATCATTTAAGAGATTATTATCTGACTTTTCTAAGAAAATCGGAATTTTTATTGGATATTTATAGATTTATTATATTTGTATATATTGTTACACTTGATTTTCACCCAAGATTGTTACTACCCTTGTCCAATTTCACTAGCATTGATCCTTGAAATGTTAACTATTCTAGAATAGTTTTGTATTACAGATCTGTTACTACATCTTCAGCATCTATTATATCTATTGCACCTTTACCATTTCTAGAACATTTCTATTTTATTTTATCTTTATTTTCTATATTATCTTTGCCAAAGTATTTAGCTATATAAATGCTAACACAGTTGAATATTCTAATGAAGATAGTATCTATATCTTAGTTTATATTTTTACCATAACATATATTTATCCTATATGAAAATATTATAACTAAAACATATACGTATATAAAGATCCCAATTTCATCTAAGAATTGGCAGGCTTAAACATATATTCTATCAAATAAATAACTTGACATTTATAAAACAAATAACCATTGTCTCTTTTACCTAATCTCATACATCTCAGAACTATACTAATTTGTATGCCTCTAGGAACTTTAGTATATTACATTGGCCCTGTTCATCTAAAGTGCCTCCCTATTATTAGTTCTCCATTTTTATCTTTCTTCTAAAGTAGAAACAATATATGACAAATTGGTGATGACTGTGAGATACTGCTCACCTATCTTGAGAAAACTGTAAAGAAATAAATCTTAAAGAAGACTATATAAAAACTTTGTTCAGTATTGAAGATATTTATAGCAAGAGGAAGCCTATAATTTGGAATTCAAAGTTTAACAAAGAGAATATCAGTAGTAAAAAGATTCATGATAAATTATCAAATGTTTGTGAGCATTAACTACTTGCATGACCAATTAAACTTAAACAATTTAGAATTAACTAAGAAAACCCTTCAGCAAAGACAACCAGATGAATCTTGTACTGTTTGCTTTCCCCTATCAGAAATTATAATATTTCCTCTAATCACTTTTGGAATTGGTTTTACATTACCTTTCCTGCTACCCAATATTTATTTAGAATCTATTATTAATTTGTTCAACAAACTGTTAGTTTCTTTCCCCACATCAGTACAGTAGAATGATTAATCTTATCTATCAGATATTTCGAACCTGTTCACTTAGATAGGATTGTCAAAAAAACCTTTCAAGTATTTAAATTTTATTATAATTTCATTTTTGATCCTGCAGATATAGAAATAATTGAACCCTCCTCTTTCCTTAATATTTCTTTTACTATCCAACCAATTGAGAATAATTTATTTGAAGATACAAGTTCTAATTTATTTGAACATATTTTAAATATTCCCAACACCATCCTTGATAATCTTTTTATTAATTATTTATTCAATAACAAAGATTTAAATATAGATTTATTATTTCAAGAACCCAATATCTTAAATATCATGACAACTATACAAAACATGTTGATTACTTAAAGGCCAACAACAATGCTCAAGTTCTTCGAGTGGAACCATTCTTTGAAGATGAAACTCAAGATTCTTTGATCTGATTTTTCACCTTTGTCAAAGCAAGCCAAGTAAATAAATGGGAATAAACAAAAAAGATACAAATGCTAGCTACTTATCTCCAGAATGAAGCTGAAGATTGGTGGATTGAATATGTTACTACCAATGGAACTGACTATATTAGAGATCCTTATAGATTAG
The DNA here is from genome assembly GCA_910591835.1 of Acaulospora morrowiae. Taxonomy (NCBI): domain Eukaryota; kingdom Fungi; phylum Glomeromycota; class Glomeromycetes; order Diversisporales; family Acaulosporaceae; genus Acaulospora; species Acaulospora morrowiae. The sequence goes on from CAJVPV010002601.1 coordinate 5,842, forward strand.
CAGACCTTGAAGAAGCATTTAAAGACAAGTTCTTTACTCAACAATGGCAAAACAAATAGCTTAAAGACTTAAAAGAAAGAAGACAAGGCCTTTCTGAATCTATGGATTCTTACTATACAGATTTCAAGAAACTTATTAAACGAGTAGACCTTGAAGAAAACATATCAGATCGTCATTTTCTTAGAGGACTAAGACCTGAAGTTGCTCCTCTTGTAGCTATAAATGCATCTACAAATGTTGTCGCAGCATTACAATTTGCTCAACAATATGAAAACGGGCAAGACCTTATTAACTATAAATAATCTATCAGAGCCAAATCAAAAAAGACTTTTGAATTCAAAAATAAAGAAACTTCTTGAGATTCCATGAATGATCTTGTCCAAAAATTTGAAAAGATATATTTAAAGCTTGCTACGCAAATAAAAGATATTTCTACCAAAGTTGAAAGAAAGAGCAAACCTTATTACAAGCCTGATACATCTAGGTTGCCACTAGCATACACACCATAAAGAGATACAAGAACTTGTTTCAAGTGTGGCCAAGTAGGACACATTGCCTGTGATTGTTTGTCTGAAAGATCTATACCCTCTTAGTAATATTATCAACAAAATTAATATGTCAAGAAAGACAAATGTGTAAACTATCTTATAATCAAAAATACCTCTGATGAAGAAGCATCTAGTAAAAAAGAAAAACTTGTATATGTGGGACAGAAAGCTAAACTCCAATCTTATACTATCAATTGAAAAGAACAGAAAGAAAAAGTCAAATAATCAAAATCAATAAAAGAATTTAACCTGTGATCAAAGAAGAATACTACTCAACCAATAGAAATAGAAGACCCATTTGTTTATTATTAATCTTCTTCAATACAGCCTATTCCATTCAAGACAAAGAAGCCAAAAATGAAGTCCCAACCCTCTATGGTTGATAAGCTTACACAATATAATGTTTCTGAAGATATTCTCAAGTTATCATCCAGTGCTACTGTGGAACAAATGCTCCAATACCTTAACCAACAAAAGAATCTTGTCAAGATCCTTAAGAGACCAAAGAAGACAGTTAAAACCAACTATCTGCAATCAAAAAATGACTCTAGAAAAACTTCATCAGCTATATCAGAATCAAGGGAAATCCTATGATCACCATTCTTGATTCAAAAACTGCTGTTAGTATCATTACAAACAAACTGATGTATAAGTTAGAACTGGAACCAGATACTCCATCCAAAACTATTGTAGTTACTGCCAATGGAAACAGAGTTCATACATTGGGTCAGATTACTAAAGTTCAAATCTATATTCAAGATCTGATTATTCTAATCAAGCTTCAAGTTATTAAATCTCAAGAGGAAATTCTTCTTTTGGAAATCGATTGGTTCTAAAAGATGAGAGCCAAGTGGAATTTTGATTTCCAGACCTTACAGATTCAATATTAGAACAAAACTGTCAAGATCGCAACTACTCACTTTAAACTGATGAAACATCTCAATACATCACAGATTCAAAAAACAGTGATGATAAACTTGAAGAAATTGAATATACTGGTAAAAATTTGGAAGAACAAGAGACCTACTACTCTGACCATGCTAAAAGAGATGAGAAACATGAAAAAACTAAAAACTTGAAGTCCAAATCGAAGAAAACCCAGCAATCTACCTCTCTGATTATGTAATTAATCAAGAAGCAATATCTGAAATTAATCTAATAACAAGAAAATAAAGATATATTTGTAAAACATATTTTCAAAGAAGGTCAAACTCAAGATCTAGGAAGAACCATTGTGATCACACACTTTATTGACACAGGAAATGCAAAATCCATTAAACAATATGCCTATAGAATATTACCAGATCAATAAGACTTTATCAAAAGCAAAATTGATGAAATGCTAAAGAAAGAAATCATCAGTCCTACCTTCAGCCCTTGGACATCTCCAGTTGTAATTGTACCAAAGAAAAATAGCAAGAAATGATTCTGTGTTAATTTCTGAAAATTGAATGAGGTTATAGAAAAGGATGTCTACTCTTTTCCAGTGATTGATGACCTTCTAGACTCCTTTCAAGGTGCCAAATAGTTTACCTGTCTTGATTTAGTAAGTGGATACTGGCAAGTAGCCATGAGTGATAAAGATAAAAAAAAGACCGCATTCATTATAAAATATGGACTCTATGAGTTCAATGTCATGTCTTTTGAATTGTGTAATGCTCCTGCTACTTTCCAATGTCTTATGGATAAACTTCTTGAGCCCTATAAAGGAAATTTTGTTGAAATATACTTGAACAACATTACTATTTTTTTCAAACATTTCAAAATTACTGTAATTATGCGAACATTATCTTAGATGTTCTTTGCCAGACAAACTTAAAATTGAATATAAAAAAGTGTCATTTCTTCCTTGCCAGTGTCAAACTCTTGGGGCATAAAATCAGCTGTAATGGAATTATCAGATGATGATAAATCATTAAAGTAAAAGATTTTCTAAGATTAACAAATGTCAGACTATTTAGAGGATTCTTAGAATTAGCATCTTATTATTTAAAATTCATTATCAACCTTTTAACTATTGCCAAACCATTAAATGAACTTTTGAAAAAACAAGTACTCTTTAAATAGATCAAAATACAAGAAAGAGCATTCCAAATGCTAAAATGATATTTAATTTCTGTACCAATCTTGAGATATCCTGATTTCAATCAATTATTTTATCTTCATACTGATACTTCTGGTACTGGATTAAAAGCAGTACTTGCTTAATGAGAATAAAAACAAGAACATGCTATTGCATATGCTAGCAGAATTTGATCAAACCTGAGTGAAACATTTTACTACTGAACAAGAATGTCTAGCAGTTATCTGGGCTGTTGAATATTTTCATCAATATCTTGGAACTAATCACTTCTATCTGATAATTGACCACTCCACCCTCTAATGGTTAAAAATATTTGAACTCAAAGGAAGAAGAGCCAGATAGATTCTATATCTAGAACCTTACTACCACACTGTTATTAATAGAGCAGAAAGAAAGTCCAACAATGCTGATGTCATGTCATGCATGTATGAAACAGAAGAACCTATCTATATGCTCCAAAAAGAAAATAATGATTGGAACTCTGATTTTAATTTTGCAATTGCTAATTCTGTTGCATTTTATAATTCTCATCAAGAAGAATCACTTTACAAAGTCAAATGGTTTATTACAAGAAGTTACTGTTCTATCCGCAAAGAAAGAGCTGAAGACCATTATACTCATACCTTCTGCAACGTATAGGAAATTATCTGACCAAAACAGATATCTTTTCAAAGATGAATGTGCTTGTAAAAGAAAACAAAGAACAGATGATATCCAATTGATGATAACTCAATCTACTTAAATCATCTTAGATGAAATTTATTCTTACCCTCTTCCAAAAAGAAGATTTCAACATCAATTTCATGATTATAACTTTTATCAAATTCCAAGAACAAAATTAAGCAATGAAGAATTTGAAGAACAAGTTCAACTAACAGATAATTATTAGTGGTTATCAAAACTTGAGCAACCTTTCAAACGATATAGAGAAGAATTTAATAACTATTCCAAAAATTATTTTTGCAATTTAGTCTGGTGGACAAATACCAATCCTGTCATCTACTATTAAATTTTCTTGAAGAAACAATCAAAAAAATTCAACATAAAACAGAATCCAGATCAGGTAGTCAGTATCCTGGCAACTAAACCTTCAACAACATGGAAACACAACAATATTATCAATTGAAAAATTATATTATTAACAACAAACTGTTAACAAACATAGATAACAATTAACAAAAATATTTACAATTACAAAGCAAATTCTTCAAAGTTAAAAACACAAGAAAGACAAGAAAAAAAACTCGAAACCAACTATTCAAAGTTATTCAAAAACATGAAATCAAAACAATACTTTATTTGATGCACAATTATTCTATTGGTGTACACTTGGTAATTGACAAAATCTTTGAAAAATTCATAATCAATACTATTGGCCTCAGATGTTCGAAAATATTAAAAACTAAATCTGATTATGTGACCAATGCCAAAAATGTGGAAGATATAGAACACTAGGACCCTTGCATCCCATTCCTGTTGAAGAACCATTTTCCAGAATCAGTATAGACATTTTAGGATCTTTACCAATCACTAAACAAGGAAACAAGTATATTATCATTGCAATAGATTACTTCACTAAATGGTCTGAAGCAGAAGCAATCTCTGAAGCTACTGGAAAATGTGTAGCAGAATTTATCTATCAAATTATTATCTGTAAACATGGATGCCCAAAACAAATTCTATCTGATCGAGGAACTTATTTTCAAAATGAAATAGTAGATGAATTATTCAAGCAATTTGAAACTAGTCATTTATTATTCATGCCATATTATTCTCAAACTAATGGATTAGTTGAACAATTTAATAGAACTTTGTGGGAGTCACTTGCAAAGTTAACTGAAGACAAAAAAAATTGGAACCAACATATTTCACTAGTACTTTTTGCTTATAGAATATTAAAACAATCTTCTATGAAAATGATATCATTTTATTTACTTTATGGATAAAAACCTCAAATGTCCATAACAAACATGAATGAAATATTGCAACCAACAATTTTTAATTGATTGTATACTTTATTAGAAGAACTTTCACAACAACAGAAATAAGCAAGAAGAAATATTTACAAGGAACAACAAAAACAAAAACAAAGATTTGACCAAAAAGTAATAAAGTACAAGAAATTCAAAATTAGAGATAAAGTACTAATATATAATGCTGCCAGAGACAAACACTTCACAGGAAAACTGAAATCATAATGGAAAGTACCTTTTTATATTTATGCTGTCTTGCCCAATAATGTCTTCAAGCTTAGAATGATGGAAGGAAAAGTTCTTGCCACTCCTATCAATCTCTTTCTTTTAAAACTATATTTTGACCGATTAGCATGGGAACCTAGTATACATATACAGAAAGAAGTATTCTTTAGCTACTGAAGAGTTCAGTATCCAGGTTATGTGATATGGATGCAGATGCTTAAGTAACCTAGTTCTCCACTTGTATCAAATTCAGTACAAGTATCACCAAACCCTTGATCGAAAAAGAAGACCTGAAGAAACTAGAGAAACAAGTGAAAGATATAGTATAATGGAAGTGGCCTACAGAGTGCTTCCTGTCCATTACAGCCAATCCACAAAGCATACTCAGCAACTACTGCATTTTCCACAATGAAGCTATAAACTTTAAAGAAGAAGATGCAAAAAAAATAAAATAAGAAGCAAACCTCTAATTAAACAAAAAAGAAGAAAAAGACCTGTCAAAGGGAACAGGTGTAGGATTTTCTAGCAGGTGAAGGAGACCTTTCAAACGAGATACTTTGTTTCTTAAGTTCAAGTTCTCTAACTCCAACTCCCTATTGAGGTTGTGAAGGAAGTATGTATTCCAAAATATCTTCAATTTTCTTCTTAATCTTTCTGTTTTTGATTCCAAAGCCTGAAACCTTTCTTTTTGATAAACTTGATGCTTTAAAACTCTAACCTTTTCTTGAAACAACACAATTGTTTCCCAGAATGAATTCCTGAAACCAGAGTGAGTTAGGTGAACATTTCTTGACAAATGATTTTTTTTTGACATTTTTAAAAAAATTATAGATTGATGATTATCTGCCAAACAATTTTTAAGAAGACCTTAAGTACATGATATAGTGGAACCTTAAAAAATACTTACAAAAACCTATAAAAAGGACAGCTGCCTCAAACAACATGCTCCTTTTTCAAATTTGAACATTCCCAACATGCAACCAATAATTCCCATGGCTGCCTATACTATTTTGGTTGAAGATCTTCTATAAAACACTCCTGAAGATGTAGATATTGCACCAGTCTTTTATGATCTTCTGCAAACTATTGAAATATAACTCTTGAACACTTATCAGAAGTTACAAAAGGCATCTTGAAGAAAAAATAAGATCATGACTCTTGTATATGCTTACTATCTTGAGAAATTATTGAAAACAACTTCCAGCTGAACGCAAAGATCTTTTCTAAATTTACAAATTACCAAATATTATTTTTTAGCTTCTACACGCACATATTATCTTTTAAGCAAAGTTGAAATTCATCAAATTTATAGGACCTGATCCACTATTCTTAGCCTAATTAGATAATTGTCTCATTCTGATTTTATTATTCTAATACAAGATTAAATTTGTAGAACTTATAGATTAGTAGGGGCGAATTGTTACACTTGATTTTTGCCCAAGATTGTTATTACCCTTGTTCAATTTTCACTAGCATTGATCCTTGAAATGTTAACTGTTCTAGAATAGTTTTGTATTACAGATCTGTTACTGCATCTTTGGTATCTATTGTATCTATTGTACATTTACCATTTCTAGAATATTTCTATTTTATTTTATCTTTACTTTCTATATTATCTTTGCCAAAGTATTTATTTATGTAAATGCTAACACAGTTAAATATTTTGATAAAGATGGTATTTATATCATAGTTTATATTTTTACTATATTATATATTTATCCTATACAAAAATATAACCAAAACATGTATATAAAGGTTCCAATTTCACCTAGGAATTGACAGGCTTGAATATATATTCTATCAAATAAATAACTTAATATTTATAAAACAAATCACCATTGCCTCTTTTACCTAACTTCATACACCTCAGAACTGTATTAATTTGTATGCTTCTAGGAACTTTAGTATATTACATTGGCTTTGTCTAAAGTGTCTCACTGCTATTAGTTCTCTGTCTTTATCTTTCTTTTGAGATAAAAACGATATATGACAATATATAAATAATATTATAGACCTGTGGGTCTATAGTGTAGTGGTTAACACTCCACAGGTCAAATCACAAGATATCAGTTCAACCCCATGTGAGGG